>PVIA01003925.1:0-152778 GCA_004024845.1 Tonatia bakeri
GAGGAACATACCAAGGCACATCATAATTACATTACTTGAGATTAAAGATAAGGGGAGAATCTTAACAGCAGCAAGAGAAAAGGAGACAGTTACCTACAAAGGAGTGCCCATGAGACTGTCAGCTGATTTCTCAAAGGAAACCTTGTAGGCAAGAAGCACCTGGAAAGAAGTATTCAAAGTCATGAAAGGCAAGGACCTACATCTAAGATTACCATATCCAGCAAAGCTATCATTTGGAATGGAAGGGCAGATGAAGTGCTTCCCAGATAAGGTCAAGTTCAAGAAGTTCATCATCACCAAGCCCTTATTATATGCAGTGTTAAATGGACTTCTCTAAGAAAAAGAGGAAGATCAAAAGTATGAACAATAAAATGAAAACAAACTCACAATAATCAATAACTGAACCTAAAAAAAATGAACTAAGCAAACAACTAGAATAGGAACAGATTCACAGAAATAGGGAACACATGGAGGGTGATCAGTGAGGAGGGGGTAAGAGGGGGAAAAGGAACAGGAAATAAGAAGCATAAATTTTAGGTACAAATAGACGAGGGGAGGTTAAGAATAGTACAGGAAATGGAGAAGCCAAAGGAGTTATATGTATGACTCATGAACATAAACTAAGAGGGGTGAATGCTGGTGAGAGAGGGGGTACAGGGCAGAGGGGAATAAAGGGGAGAAAAAATATGGGACAACTGTAATAGCATAATCAACAAAATATATTTAAAAAATTACATTTTAGAATTAATGGAATACAGTATTTCACCAAAATGAACTTTGGGGATATCAATGAATTTGACAAATTCTAAATTTGCATGATAAAATGTTTTATAATTAATATTATTTTTAACTCAGAAGTGATTAATAAACCTTAAAACAACTGATAAACATTTACATGACAGAATCCTCAAATAAACCTTTCTTAAGGTCTTTGACCTTTACATGATTAGTTGAAGCAAAAAAATATGCCAATATCCCTGTATTCTGCTTAGATCTTTACCCTTTATCTTATTGAATGTGCATTGTAAGGAAGCAGCTGTCTTTTTTGACAAGTGTTTACAAGATCTGGAGCTACATTTTCAAGTAAGAATGACTGAGATTAAAGGAGGGAAGAGAGTTCATAGTTATCCTTTGACAAAGCCAAGGAAAACAGTTTACCAAGAACCAGTGCCTTCAGAAAGTTTTCATTAAACCTTTTAGTTTATTTGCCAGTGGTTGAAGCAAGGTCACAAATGTGACAAGTTCAGCTATCACATGTTCTGAGCCATCACACACTGAGCTACTCCTTCTCTCTAAATGTTTATTCTTATCTTTAAATGAATTTGCTATATATGGAGTTTTATTCATTTAAATAACATTCAATAAAGTGGCCCCTGATAGAAGATACCAGGCAAATGAATGAATATGAAAATTACGCAAAAAAGAAGCAAAATAAAAATTCAAAAATTATAGAATTTAATTTAATGCTGGTTATTAAATGAAGCTCCTTCAACATTAACATCAATGTTACAAATAGTGTGACTTAGGAAATTTATTTAGTATTCTAATTTTTCCTCTATTTTCTTACTTTTATTCAAAGAAACCCACTTGATTGTGGATTTTTTTTTTACCACATAAAACATAAAGTCATCTTGAATATACAAGGAAATGTATTAATGACCATAGTGAGGAAAAGAAATAGCCACAGTGTTGGATCAGTTATGGTTCCCAGAAGTAGTTACCTGCAAAAGTACAGTCTAGTCTCAACTAACAGCTAAAGCTCATGTTTTAACAAGTGTGCCAGATCATCCATACCTCTGCTCAAAATCAAATACCTCTGGTACTTCTCCATTTGACTAGTAGTCAAAACCCAAGTTGTAGTGTCCCTCAAGGCCACGTGTGATCTAAGCCCCAGTACCCCTGCAGTTAAAGCTCTAACTACTTCTCCCATTGCTCTCCACCTTGCACTCACTGCCTTCATTGCTTCTTTAACAGGCCACAGGCCTTTGTTACTCAACAATGGTTGGTCTTTTGGGTATCTCCTAAGAGAGGCTCATTACTCCCCTCACTTCCTCAACTCTGATAAATGCTGTCTGCTGGGACCACCCCATTTACATTGCTGCTCTTTCTGCCCACTCACAACTCCCCAGTTATTACTCTGTTTTGCTATTGTTGCTCTTGCTAATCTCCAGAGCACTCATTACCTCACAATATAATATTCACTTTTTATTTGTTATCTGTCTCCTCCATTAGAATATAAGTTCTACAGGGCAGGCATTTTTGTTTCTTGTACTGATAAAAAAAATTTTAATAAACAAATAAATGACTAATATTACCCCCACCCCCTTAGGTCCAGGAATGTAAAGCTAGGAAGAGGCGACTGGGCGTTTCTGACATCACGACGTAGATGTGCACTGGGGATATCCAAACGGCAGTCAAGCTACTTCTCCTTCCTCATCGTCGGTGTAAGGCAGAAAGATTTATTTTGAAGTTTGAAGAGTCACCTTGTCAAAATTCTGTGACATTTAACAACCTTATATGATTATACCAAAAAGCAAATTTTAAAAAATGACATATAAGATATGTTTATTAACCAAATTCCTTATTTATTAGTCTAACTTGAATACAAAATTTCAATAATGCTATTTCATGGTGACCGAATCCTGACATACTGATTTTTTTATTCCAAACATGTTCTGCATTTGAATTTCAAAAAGGACACTACATATGTACCACAGATTTGAAAATATGAATTGTCTGGCTTTGTTTACATCATGTTGGATAATGGTGGGAACTCCAGCTAATGTAATCAGATCAAGTGTTAGGACTGGACTGTAACAAATAAGGTGCAGAAATAAGAAAGTAAGGTATGCGTGTTTTTACTCACCTGCATAATTCATCATTTCGGCAGCTGTGAATTACATTGAGGCAAGTCGGGGGTGGAACTATGTTCACTGCACATGGCTTGCTGTGAAGAGCTTCTTTGGACTGCTGACAAGGTATATCAGATGGAGCACAGTCACAAAAAGCCAACATCTGGGCAATATTAAAAGGCATATTTTGATAGAAGAACCGTATGGCGGCTTGGCAGTGTTTCACATCACACAGATTTCCATTTGCTGAGCAAGCTTTAAGGTAAGGGGCCAACTGTGCATTACAGACCACATCCCCTACACACATCTCTGCCACTTCCAAACAGGACCGGATCCCTTTCATTTCTGAAAGCAATGACATGCCCAGGTTGTGAAAATGTAAATACAACGATTCTTACAGAATTTATAGATTCTGTCCTTACAGAATCTGCAAAACACGATTAGATGTCAAGGAGCAATGTACAACTTTGTAGTAATGTCCTATTTTGGGAAAACACTACTTTTCTTTCTTTTTTAGAGTTAATATGAATTTACTGGGACCTGAATAGTGGACTATTTGAGTCATCTTTCATCTCTACTGGATACAATGTATTGTGATCCAGAAGAGATGGGAGGTGTGTAGGGCCAAAACCGAGCCAAAGGAAAAATCCTTGGGTCCAAGTTTCTCAAATGTAAACAATAAATCTTCAGAAATTTTATTTGAGCTATATAGCTTATGATGAGTTCATTGGCTCATGTCAAAATGATTCTTACTCTGTTGCATTCTTTTCATTTTGGGGGTGGAAATCTTGAATAAAGGCTCCATGTAGTTGTTCACATTCTAGAAAACACAGGCACATGTGAATGCCCCCATACCCACAAACATTATACAGAGACAGTTGGCCTGGAACAACTTAATTTCTGTGATAAAAATATCCATAAAATTTAACCAAGATCTAGTCTTTGGTTTTAATTGTAAAGTATTCCTCAGCACAACATAAATTGATGACAAATGGGCAAGTCAGTTGCTTTGATACTTTAGTGGAAGAAATACAATGACTTTTTTTGTATTTTATAATATTCAAATTGTTTAAGAGCTGCACAATTTATTTTGCATTGAAATATTTTTAAAAACTCTAGTAACTACATTTTAAATTATATTTTCCAGTATTTACAATGCTAATCAAAATTATAAATGAGAAACATTACCATGATAGGGAAGAGTAGTTAGATTCCACTTGAATTTATTATCCTCTCTCTTGTTATCTAGAAGGAAAACGAAGACTTCATTAGTGAACCATTTTCTACATTTAACAGGAGAATGTGGACTACATCTATAAGTGAGTAATTACGCAAAAATATATACGGGCTCATATAATACTTGTTTAACCCTTGATACTCAAAGTTAGTGAGATACAGATGAAGGAAAATAAACCCCAGAAATATCATTCAAGTGAGTTAAACAGCCCTGCTGTGAGGGAGGATTCAGTTACCTGGAGGTTTAAACAAATGCTAATGACTAGGCCATGTGCACTGAAGTAAACAAAGAATCTGTCTGGGGAGAAAAAACAGAAGGAATAATGTCTGACAAAAAAAAAGACAACTCTTCCCAGTAGAGTCTTAGATTGAAATGCAATTTGAAGGCTAATTTCCACCTCTGATTATTTTAGCTTCTCAGTGTTCTTAGGAATTAAAATTATAGAATTGGAGAATCTTACTGATGGAAGTAAACTTGGTGGCCATGTAATTCTAAAATCTTTCAGTCAAGAAGCATTGATATCAGGTGCCATATTGAAGACACAAATCTGTAGTCCCTGCCACGAAGACTCCAAAGCCTGGCAGGGAATACAGACATATTACACACACACACACACAAATAATGTCATATGTATGTTACATATATGTCATGTATATATGTCTATAGACATATTTATACATATATACACAAAGAAAGACATAAAACCAAAGTGATAGGGGAATAGTATGATCAGATTTTTATTTTTAAATACAAATTCAATTTTCTCTTTGGTTATTGATTAACATATTGATTATGTTAATATATTGATTTTGTTATGGCATAAATGTCCCTATTTAAGCTGTCTGTCCAAACTCCCTGGCTGTCCATCTATTGCACATACATGATAGTACAATCACAAGAAAATTCTTTTCACACCCGAGTGTGTCACAGCCTTTCCAGACTCCTGCTTTATTCCATCCATCTCACTATACAGTTTCTCATTTCTCTACTTACTCTCAGCTCAAAGATCTCTGAGCTGAGGCTTACTCTGTTCTAGAATCCACTCTTCTGGGCTTCCAAGGAAGCCTGGAATGTTCCTTCCTCTCTGCTACTATCCCACATTGCATAAATCCCAACGGGCAAATCCCAAAAAGTCATATAACTTTTGTGACAGACACAAAACTCTAGGCAGGAACTTCTCTTATAGATTAATGCCTCGGCTTTGGAACTGATTAGTATGTCTGTGCCACTGAATAAAACATATTCAGGAAACTATCATTGAAATGTAAATAAGTATTGAATTTATTGACTGTTATGGACTGAATGTTTGTGGCTCTCTGAACTTCATATGTTGAAGTCCTAACACCCAGTACAGCTAATGTGGAGATGATATCTCTAAGGAAGTAACTGAGGTTAAATGAAGTCACAAGCATGGGAATCTGACCTGAGGGATTGGTGTCCTAATAAGGAAGAACATTAGAGACCTTACTCACTTTCCCCCATCCATGCACACACAACATGGAATGTCATGGGAGGCCATAACAGGAAGCCAGGGAGGTGACAAGTCAGCAAGAGAGCTCTCACCAGAATCTAACCCTGATGGAACTTGACCAGGAACCTCCAAAATTTTGAGAAAATAAATTTTTGTTGTTTAGGCTAGCAGCCTATTGTATTTGGTTACAGCAACCCAACCAGAGTAATATGCTCACTATATGTGTAGTTAGTACAAACACAACAAAACAGTTATTTTTAGCATGGGAAAATCAAGTCTATCTTAGATGCACATTATTTTATATGCTATGAGTAATGTATTATATAAATTCTCTGCACACTAAATTCTGATGTCATATGGTACTTACATATGTATATACACATGTATTTCCCAGAGGACATTTTAAACAGTAGCTTAATTGCTGAAGAGGGGCTGAAGGGCAATACGTCATGGGCATAAATAGAATCATGCAAAAACCAGACTTAAATCTGAGTTATAAGATCATATGCATAAAAATATAGTTTCCTCTTGTTAATCTACTAATAACAAAATATATGCAAAGCCAGGTATCTTCTCACCCTCCTACCGCTCTGGTTCAGGACAACATACATTTTTTCTGCTGATGTCTTCTAGTCCCATGGTCTTATTTGTCACCTGTAAATAAATAACCCTCCCAATTCATAGGTACGGTACAAATCTCACTTCTACATGTCATGCGTGGGATTAGACATCAATCCCATATATAATACTGACTTCTCAATATCTTTACTTCAATACTCAGTAAACATTTCATACTCAACACATCCAAAACTCACTTCTCACCTCTCTTCTGTCCCCCAACCAAACCACCTTTTTCCTGTAGTTGGTCTTGTTTTAGTAAATAAAAATAATGGTGACCACATCCTTCTCATACTCAGTACAAAAACTTTGGTGTCCACTTTGATTTCTTTTTTTTTTCCCCTTGCATTCCCATAAGATCCACTAATACTAAAATATACCCAGATCTGACAACGTCCCATATGGGTTCATCATTCATTATCTTTTTTACTATATTATTATAAAAGCTCCTACCTGGTCTTCCCACTTGAGCCATTCCTCCTTTTTAGTCAGTTGTCAACAACAACAGCAACAAACAAGAATCATCCTGCTAAACATATGTTTTAGACCATGACCGTATCCTGACCAAAATCCTTCAGTGGTTTCCTATCACTGAGAGTATAGCCAACAGTTTGAAATGATCTACTACATGCTTCACGATCTTGTCCCATTCTGTATCAGATCTTATCTCCTACACTTCTCTCCCTTGGTCTCTCAACTCTAGCTGGTGGTCTGTTTGCTTTTCTTCAAATCTCTGGACATACTCATATTCCCAGCTCAGGACCATTAACTATATGTTTCTTTTACCTTAAATGTTCTCTCCCTAGGTATTCATAGGACTCATCCCTTGCCACTTTCAATCTTTACTTAAACATTGATTTTTTTCAGAGCAACTTTCTGGCCATCTTATTAAAATTACAAAGCTCACTCAGACTTCTTTTCTTTTTTTTTACCCCTTACCTATATTTATTTTTCTCCTTAGCACCTACAGTATTTAAAATCTAAATCTTAAAGTCATTTATCCTGTTAATTTCCTCTTTGTCCCCATATTGGATGCTGTTTCTTACTACTAAGATCCCCCCTTTGATGATCTAGGTATAAATTTCCTCAGCTGCTGGGAGTATTTTGGGTACTGGGTCACATTGGTCTTTTTCCTGGCACTGCCCTCATCCAAAGAAAGTTGCCATGCCCAAGGTTACAGACATTCCCAGGGCAAATCTCATATCTAAGCACTAGACCATTTGAGGGGTTCAAAGATCAGCTTCTTTGCCTCAGTAGGTATGATACCTCTGAAAAGCCATTCTAGGTCCAAGCTTCCTATAGAATCAACTAAGTTTGCTGTGATGACTGTACTGCATTTCAACTTCTTTTACCTAAGCTTGTTTTCCTTGCCTCCTTTTTCTTTTCTTCCTGAGACCTAAGCCCTGTACATTACCTGTGTGCAAGCCTCTGTCTCAATTTAGAATGGAAGCTCCTAGACAGCAGTGACTTTTGTTTGTTTTGTTTACTGCTTTATCCCATCTTAGAGCATGCCTAGGGAAGGTAGGCACTCAAAGGAAATATTCATTTATTTATTTAACTTTGAGACACAGAGAGAGTGAGGGACAAAGAGAGGGAGAGAAACACCAATGTGTGGTTGCCTCTCATGCACCCCCTACTGGCGACCTGCCCTGCAACCCAGGCTTGCACCCTAGACTGGGAATTGAACCACCAACCCTTTTGTTCATAGGCCGGCGCTCATTCCACTGAGCCACACCAGCCAGGATAAGAAATATTTATTAAATAAGTAAATAATCATCACTTACCACTTTTATCTCTATCTTTAATTTTTTTAATTCCCTAAAAACCAATAAGCTTCTTTGATGAGGGACAGGGAGTTTCTGTTTTGTGTTTGTTTTTGTCCTGCTGCACAGTTCCTAGCATGTTATACATGGCTCCTAAGTATTTGCTCAGTATTTATGAATGAATAAATTTACCATTATGCTACTACTTTTTAGCATTTGCCTCTTTCCTTATGTGGAGAGCAGGACCAATAAAATGGCATTGTTCCAATTAAGATATCATAAAGTATATAAAACAAATTGCAGTCACTTATGTCAACTAAAAAGGCTGTCAGTCAGCCATCACACTTGGGTTCAAGACGAAAATTACCTAAGTCAGAGTAAACATATCTGACAAGGAAACATATCTGCCCACGTGGTCAGAGCAGACATGTCTGGCAAGGAGACACACTTGCACATGTGGTCAGAGCAGCCTGGTCTGCAGAGCAGGACCACCCACAGATAGGCTCCTGGGGAAATTCCCTACTTGCCAGCAGGGATGTCAAGCAGAACAGCCATGTATCATCCATAGGCTTCTGAGAAAATTCCACACTTTGGATCAGGGGTGCCAAGACATTTATCAAAAAGACCCATAAGGGTGGAGTACACCATTTTGAAGGCATTACGGAGGCAGGTTCCAGACCAATGCTGAGACAGCCAAGCTCCACACACCGTGATGCTGCTCCACGCCACACTGATCTCCCTTGGCATTGAACACTGGAGGCTCTGCCCTGCTGGACTGAGGACTTCGTCTGCTCTACTGCCCACCTGGCTCCAGAGATCTTTCCTTTCAAGACCCTGACAACTCCCTCGCCCACTGTGCTGTCTCCTGGACCTGCTAACTGAGATTCTGGGTCTCAGGTTCGTTATCTCCTGTTGATTGCTGTGTGTGTGTTATATTCCTCTTTGATTGTTAGAGTGTGAGTAGAGTATTAATGTATGTTGGTATTCTACTTTGAGTGACCCTGCATTCAATAAAAGCTGAGCAAATAGCATAGTTATTATGTGTGACTCTTGTCTATTCCTTGGTGCTTGGCTGCTCAGCAGGCAGCTAGCTGAGCAGTTGTTCAGCTAACCTACAGGAAAGGCTATATGACAAACAGACGTTTGTGACACTTTATAATCAGTTTTGGACACAGTTATAGAATTAAGTTTTTAAATTTAAATTTCCTAGGAGAAACACAGACAGAAATGACAGAGCTGGAAAGAGAAATAATGATTCTTTAGTTAAATGATATTTGTGGTTATCATTAATGCTCCTAAATTCTTTGGAATACCCACCAGAAACAATGTCCTGGTTGAATCCATCTTCATAGCCTTCACTGAAGGCTGGAACTTGATTCATCTGAGTGTCCTGTATGCAATTGTCTTCAAACAAACTCCTCCAAATTTCAATGCACTCTACTTTTGAAGGGTCATTGCATTGACAATTCCCCAAGATCGTTTCCTGAAGACCCTCTGTTAATGCTGCACACAGGTGGCTTCCATCAAGGGTCTTGCATTGTTCTGATTCCCTCCCACAGGTTTTCTTAACATTCTCATACAACAGAGTGCAATGTTCTGATTCCTGGCAGATGCGTGCTGCTACAACACAGTCACTCGCTTTTTCCACCATTAGTGATGTATCATTATGATGGAGCCTTTGTGTGATATTTGATTCTGAAGCCAAATCTGAGGATAGTGCTGGTACTTCTATTAATAAAGTAAAATAAATGAAAAAAATAATTCATTTACTTATGACCTTTTAACAAGTTTTCTGAAGATAATATAGGTACATCTTTTATAAATGTCAATACCTTTAATCTTTCAAATACCATTAAAATTATTTCCAGAGTGCTATGACAAATAATCTTTAATTGTTAAAAATTGATATATAAAACAATTTTTTATAGTTTGTGCAACTATATAATGATAATTTTAACAATATTTGTGCTCATCATTTACTTTTGTGTTTTCATTATATTTCGATGATGATTGGTAAAAATCATGTGTAATTTAAAATACTTATACCATTATTCCTCTTATATAATTTTTTATAAATCTTTTTTCTCCTAGAAATGTACCTATACTAACATGTTTCTCAACTTTTTCATTTTTTCCCTAACCTTTGTTAGAGAGTTTTTCTATAATTCTACTTTCTCATGAAAATTTGATTATACAAATATACTGTATAATCTGTTTAAGGACTATATACGTATATGTATACATACATATATACATACATATATATGCATATCTGTGCTTGTTACATAATAATAATTTTAAATGGGCAACATTTTGAAGGGACACTCTAGACATATTATATAAAGATGGCACATAAACACATGAAAATAGGCTCAATGTTATTATTTAAATGCAACAAAAACCATAGTGTGGGACCACTAAATATGTAATAGAATGAAAAAAAATCAAGTGCTCTGAGACATGGAATGACTAGAAATTTTATATATTGGTAGTTATCTCAAATTTGAAATATTCTATGGGAGATTTTTTTATAAAGATAATAATAAACTTTATCTATGACCCAACAATTTCTTACCCAAGAGAAGTAAAAACTTACATGTGTACAAATCTTGTCTGTGAATATATATAGCAGCTTTATTTATAATCTCTAAAAACCTAGAAACAATGCAAGTGATTTTCAGTGGTTAGCCAAGCTGTGGTCTAACCATACACTGGAATACTACTCCTCAAAAGAGGGAACGGACTTAACATGAAACAGTGATGAATCTCAACTGCGTTATGTTAAATATAAGGAACCAGGTTCAAAAGTCTGCATGTTGTATAATTCCCTTCATATGAAATTCTGGAAAAGGAAAAATATGGAACAGAAAATAGTTTAATGAGATCACCATGCATGATTGGAGGAGCTGGGCAGTGGGACCACTCAAGATCGCTGAGGGGAGAATCTGTCTTACAACGTGGGAGAAAGTTGATTGTGAAAGAACTGGTGATAACACTATAGGAGATTCATTGCCAAAGTTACCACTTTTCAGTGACAGTACCTAGGGACAGTGAGGATCTTGAAATTGATTGTTATAGGACTTTGATTTCATGTATCCCTTGGTAAATCTGCATGTACCCTCAGGGACATAGGCAGCCTAGTTTGATTACCACTGCTTCAGTGTCAGCTTGGTACCTTAAAGAGGCAATAAATAAATGCATATTACATAATTAAATGCTCCTAGTCAAAGGCAAATGTAATTCTGTAAAAGTGGTTATATTTTGGTCTTTCTTGGGAGACTGAGTTTCTTAACAACAAAAATAATACCTTATTTGTCTTCTATCATTTAGTCTTGTGAAAAGCTATAGTGAGCCCCACAGATATATGGTTTGAATGAGTGAATGTATAATTCTAATGAATTATAATTGAGTAAAGCTTGAAACTGTGATTAGCAATTACAGAAATGTGTCATGTGCATACTGAGATCTACAACTCAAAGAATCTTCAGTTATATGAAGAATTAATCAAATTATTAATTTTTTAATATTTTACTTATTTTTAGAGAGAGGGTAAGGGAGGGAGAAAGAGAGAGAGAGAAACATCAATGTGAGAGAAAAATATTGATCAATTGCCTCTTCCAAGTGCCCTGACTGGGGACTGAACCTGCAACCCAGGCATGTGCCCCTACTGGGAATCGAACTGGTGACCTTTCGCCTGGTAGAATGATGCTCGACCAGCTGAGCCACACCAGTTAGGGCTCAAATTATTTAAAAGTTAATAAATTACATAGATGTGATTAAATTTTCTTTTTTATGACTCTAAATGTGTCATCTACCAATGTATTACCTGATTCATTGATGCATTTTTTTCCAAGCAGTTTATTAACAGTGCAAAAGAGGTCATCAGTGCAGAGACAAGCTTGAAACTGGAAATTGCTTTCCACTAAGGATTGGATGCCCAGGTTACAGCTTGATGGATCCTTCATCTTGCAGGGGTTACCTGAAGTTCACAGTCAAACATATAGCACTCTAGATATTAATTTGAATATAATTTTACCCAAAGTACTTTTAACATATTAACCTGAATAATTCATTACTATAGTAAGATTTTCTGGGCTTGCTACAGGATGTTCATATAAATAACTTCTAAGCAAAAGTATGTTTTTACTGTGCTTTTCCTCTACTATTTACTTTCTAAGATATATTTAAATTTTCCATACTTTAAAATAGCTTTAGAAAGCAGAAAAAAAAAGAAAAATAATAGCAGAATAGCTCTGTCCTCACTTAGAATGTCAGTTTTTGCTGTTCATCAATAAGCAAGGCTGTCCTTATATGACGTGACCAGACTGCTCTGTAATCTTAGTTCTGTTGTTACTTTAGCTACTTCATTAGCTATTTTGTCTTAACCTGCTATTTTATTTTGCACATCATACTGATTATAACAAGAGATGTACAGAGGTGGCTCTAAAATTAGCATGGGAACTGAAGTAGTCCTGACGCTTAGAAAACACTCAATAAATATTATTAAATATGGTAATCATAATTACCAATAATGCATTTTCCTTTTAATTTAAAAAACTACATTTATCTATGCAACAATTTAATTTTTTGCAATTTTCTGAGTAAAACTACTTGATATCATTTCATTTGTATATTTAAGAACATTTCTATGTCTGCTTCATGCATGGGATAACTAAGCAAATATTGCAATTCATTACTACCTGTATACTGAAATAAATAAATATGAGCTAATTCATGACATAATGAATGTGATGTTTTAAATTGCCATGTAAAATGTAACAAGGAGCTTCTTAATCAAAACAAATAACAGGTTGTTTTTTGTCACTATCCCCTATTCTTACTTAAAAATACTGTGTCACTTTCAGCAAGTTAGGCCCTTGAAAATCTTTTCCTAAACAGTAATAAGAATGGTTGGATTAGAGAGCTATAACTTTTTTCACCTCTGTAAATTTACTTTAAAGAGATAAAATATTGGATTATTTAAGGAAGAGTTTAATTATTATAAATATCTACTATTCTAAACACTGCAAAAAAACCCCCCAAAAAACAGGAGAAAATCAAATTTTAATACATGCACATGGAGAATTCCAAAGCATGAAAATTCCAAAGACATTGAGCTAAAATGACGTATCTATATCATTTTGGTTTTTCCCACTTTCTTGTACTATGCACTTTATTTGTTTAAATGTAATCTTTATTAAGAATGTTTGGATTAGAGAGCTATAACTTTCTTTGGAAAATGAACAGTCCATGTACTTTCTTCATGGGAAGGGAAGAGAAAAAATCTTTCTCCCTTCCTCAGCCTGTGTGATTCCTGGAGCTCTGCTGGCAGGAATGGTAAACACTGGCATTGTCAGGACCACAGGTTGCTTACCTCTTAACCCTATACTCTCTATCTGACATCTTTTGGGAGACAGAAGAAGCATATGCCAATTGACAAGAGTTATTGACTGTACAGAATGGACTCTTCATGAAATGAATGGAGAAATAAAGTGAGTTATAGAGAATATATATTTTATTTTCCCTTTTGGATTTCTTTTATTAAATATTCCAAAAAGTTGATCAGGTTATATTATATAATAATATTTGATATACAGGATAAAAAATATCATTATGCTAGAATATGATTTTTTGAAAAGCTTTGTCATAATACGATTAGGACAATGTCCCATTATGTAATCAATCAGTTTATCGACTTCTAGTAAATGGAGTCTTCCTATAATGCCCTCATTCAATATTCATTCAGCTACTTGATGTATTTAGAATATATATATTTTTTCCTTTTAAATAAGTAACAGTGACTCTGTAATCTTTACATTCTCTACCCTTTGGGCCTCCCCTCAAATGTCTGGAATATAGAACAAGTTAAAAATAATAATATATTTTAACTTATTCTTGACACAGTTGGAATGCAAAATAGTGTACAGTATATATTGTGAGAATATAGAATATGTATGATATAAATTCAAACACATAATAATGCCTTTGATCATCACAAAGTTTATTTTTCCTACTTTATCATTAACATATTAACATATAAGCAAAAGAACATTTTATTTGAAAAATTGTGCTCATGCTTCTGAGAAGCATACATGAAATTATAACATTATACATAATGAGAGAAGCAAAAAGATAGGCTGAGATCTTGCATAAAGCTGCCCACATTGTCAATTCATTAGGGCCCTTGAGTAGTTGAAGAATACCATTTTGTAACAGTAATCCCCTAATAAGCAACTGCAAGTGCATCACTCAAATATCACATTTGAGTAAAGTATTTAGTGCAAGATTAACTTAGATCTTCAGATAGTGAAAGAAAATATTGAATGCTATTCTTATCTCAGTAAAAGGAAATCATTTAAATGTATTTTAAACAATGCATTTTACCTGAAACATGGCAGGCATCTTCCATTTTTCTCCATGCACGCTTACATCCATTCTCACCACGCAGGCATTGCTCTCTTAAATATGTGCAGTCAGTGGTCTGGGAAGCAGATTCATTTTCTGAGCACAGCCACATAGCTTGAATAGGAACAGTAACAGAACAACAAAAACAGGTTTGCAGTATTACAGTATGGCAATTATTTACCTCAAATCTAAGTCATTAATAACAAAGAGCATAATTATGGAAAATAAAATGTGACAAGATCACTACAAGACTGGAATGGATCTTAACCTCCCCTGTTGCTTTAGATCTATATTATCTTCTTCATAAGATTCTTTTTTTTATTATTTTTATTGTTCTTCATGAGATTCTTAAAGAATAATCTGTATTTGTTCTCTTTTTCTTACTGTCTATTTATTTCTCAATTTATAATTTATTTTATGACTATTACTCCATTGAAACTGCTATTCAACTACCCTAATCATTTTCATAACATCAAATTTACTAGTTTTAAGACTTTACCTTGCCTACTTTTGTCATTGGCATTTTGCTGTCATTTTGTTCTTCAAACTCCTCTTCCCTTTGGTAACACTCTCCTCTAATTCTCTTGATATTTATTGATTTGACATATTCTGACCACTGAGAGTTTTCCCAAAGATCCTCTTGTTCTTCTGTTAATGTATATTTTTAGCTTAGGTTCTGTCCTCACACTTTTCCCAATCTCATTGGACACATTCTCTGTGGATAATTCCACGTACTCTCATGGTTCAACTAACACCTCTAGACTGATGATTCTCAAATGTATAATTCATTGCCTTACTTTCTAGTATTCCAGTTATAGATGCTAACTGTTATCCCCACGTAAATGTTCCCAACACACTTCCAGACTCTAATATCTTTAATATTGTCCTCAGAGGTACATTCCCTGATGGACCACCCTACTTCTTCAGCAATTCCACCATTCACATAGGAATACATTATGATGTACATAATACATCACATAAACAAAAAGGATAAAATCATATGATCATATCAATAGATGCTGGAAAAGCACTTGGCAAGATCCAGCAACCATTCGTGATAAAAACTGTCAGCAAAGTGGGAATAGAGGGAGAATACTTCAACATAATAAAGGCCATATATAAGAAACCTAGGGCCAACATCCTACTTAATGGTCAAAATCTAAAAGCTTCCCCTTAAGATCAGGAACAAGACAAGGGTGTCTGCTTTGATTACTCTTATTCAACCTAGTACTGGAAGTTCTAGTCACAGCAATTAGACCATAAAAAGAAATAAAATGCACCAAAATTGGAAAAGAGGAAGCAAAACTGTCTCTATTTGCATACAATATGATAGTGTACATAGAAAATCCTATAGACTCCACCAAAAACTACTTAACCTCATAAGTGAGTTTGGCAAAATAGAGGAATACAAAGTCAATATTCAGAAACTGAAGACATTTTTGTACACCAACAATGAAATATCAGAGACAAAAACTAGGAAATAAACTCCCAATTTGCTATAGCAACAAGAAAAATATAGTACCTGGAAATAAACTTAACCAAACAGGTAAAAGAACTGTACTTGGAAAACTATAGAACACTGAAGAAAGAAATTAAGGAAGATACAAATAAATGGAAGCATGTACCATGTTCATGGATTGAAAGAATTAACATCACGAAAATGTCCACACTAGCCAAGACAATCTATAGATTCAATGCAGTTCCTATTAAAATACCAGTGATATGTTTCACAGATTTAAAACAAATATTTCAAAAATTTACATGGAACTGCAAAAGACCCAAAATAGCCTCAGCAATCTTGAGGAAGAACAAAATAGGAGAGATCACAATTCCTGATATCAAGCTATACTACAAGGATACTGTAATCAAAATAGCCTGGTACTGGCATAAGGACAAACAGATAGATCAATGGAACAGAATGGAGAGCATAGAAATAAACCCATGTCTCTACAATCAATTAATTACTCTACAATCAATTAATACTCAACAAAGGGGGCAGAATCATAAAATAGAGTAAATATAGTCTCTTCAGCAAATGGTGTTGGGAGATCTGGACAGCTACGTGCAAAAAAAAATGAAACTAGATCACCAAGATACACCACACATCAGAGTAAACTCAAAATTAACAAAAGACTTGACTCTAAGTCATGACACCATAAAAGCTCTAGAAGAAAACATAGACGGTAAAATTTCAGATATCCCAAGTAGCAATATTTTTTTGCCAAAATAACTCCTAGGACAAGGGAAATAAAGGAAAAAAATAAACAAATGGAATTACATGAAATTAAAATTTTTCTGCACAGCTAAAGAAACCATCATCAAGATGAAAAGGGAACTTACTGTATGGGAGAACATATTTGCCAATGTTATATTGGATAAGGGTTTGATCTCCAAAATGTATAAAGAACTTATTCAACTCAACACTAGGAAGACCAACAATCCAAATAAAAATGGCCAAAGGACCTGAATAGACAATTCTCCAAGGGGGACATACAAATATCTCATAGACATATGAAAAGATGCACATCACTAGCCATCAGAGAGATGCAAATTAAAACCACAATGAGATACCACCTCATACCTCTCAGAATGGCCATTATTAATAAATCAACAAACAGCAGGTGCTGGTGAGGATGTGGAGAAAAGGAAACCCTAGTGCACTGTTATTGGGACCACAGATGGGTGCATCCAATGTAGAAAACAGTATGGAGTTTCCTTAAAAATTTTTAAATAGAACTGCCTTTTGACCCACCAATTCCACTGCTGGGAATATACCCTACAAATTCTGAAACACCAATTCAATAGAACTTGTGCATCCCTATATTCATAGCAGGGCTATTTTCAATAGCCAAGTACTGAAAATAGTCTGAGTGCCCATGAGCAAATGAATGGATCAAAAAACTGTGATACATTTACACAA
The DNA here is from genome assembly GCA_004024845.1 of Tonatia bakeri. Lineage (NCBI taxonomy): Eukaryota > Metazoa > Chordata > Mammalia > Chiroptera > Phyllostomidae > Tonatia > Tonatia bakeri. The sequence continues at coordinate 17,267 of PVIA01003925.1, forward strand.
TGGAATGCTACATAGCACAAAGAAAGAAAGACATCCTACTTTTCACAATAGCATGGATTAAACTGGAGAATATTATGCTAAGTGAAGTAAACCAGTGGGTAAAAGATAAATACTATATAATGTTACCTATAAGAGGAACCTAATGAACAAAAATAAACTAACGAGCAAAATAGAACCAGAGATATGGAAACATGGAACGGACTGATAGTGATGAAAGGGGAGGGGGGATAGGGATAATGGAAAGGGAAGGGGCTAGTCAAAGAATATGTGTCAAGGACCTATGGACATGGACAATGGTGAGGGGATTGACTCTAGGAGTGGGGGCTGGCTGGGCAGAAGAGGGCTAATGGGAAAAATGGGACAACTGTAATAGAATGACAATAAATAATTTTTTAATAAAATAAATAAGATGGAGAATGTTGCACATTATATTCACTCTCTTAAAATGTAAAAGGCTCTTGAGAACATTAACTACTCTCCTAGTAATTCACTATGTCCCCCATTTCTTTGCACTTTCCTGCATCATGAGGCCTATTTAGATAATGTTAAAAAGGTATTTTGAAGAATGAACTATGGTAAGTATTGGTTAAAATGATCAAATAGTACAATGTTGACCCTATGATTTTGGAGATGATTTCTCTCCTTCATGCAAATTAGTGTCAAGGTTAATCCAGAAGTAAAAGTCAAAAACAAGAGACCATCATTACCTTTTCACCTGGGGCTATAATGAGATTGTAATATATTTTGGATGTTCTGCTAAATTGCTAACTGCAATATAACAGATCTATAAAAGTTAAACTCTCCTATATTTCCCTTTATAATAAGAAGTATAAGTAATACATTACTGTCATTAGAAATAAATACAAGAAGCAAAATATTGGAACATTGAATAACTATTATTTAAACCAAAGAAAAACTAAATATATATATATATATATAAATTCTTTTCCTTTTTGCCTTAATTTCTTTCACTTGATTAATTTTAACTGTCCTTTTGTGTTCAACATAATTTGAAATAACCTTTGTTTTCTTGCCCACCATTATGTCTCTATTCACCAATATTTATTAGCATACAGTAAGTGGAGAATACACTTGCTTTGGTTTAATGAGTGGATTATATTCAGCTATAGCCATAAATATCCCTTTTTTCTAAGTTCAATTTACAGATTCTATTAAATGCTGAAGAAAATATAATAGCTTCTCCAGTAACACATATGTCAAATAGATCTCATGAATTCTATCTGAGTTGGAATTCTTTTTTACCAGCATCTTACAGTATATTTACACTCCCCAATATAAGAGGAATACATCCACACTTTATCTCCAGGTCATAGAAACTGACCAAAATGTGAAGTATTTGCTTTGCTATTGTTTTATTCTACTAACTGACTCCTACCTTTTAAATATTAACACCATAAAATTGGGAGAACTGAATGGTTTAAATTAATCTCATTTTTATTTAAGTTCAAATGAGAATAGATAATAATTTGACATCTTATAACTTATAAATAGATACCAGAAGCTTTCATTTCTAAAATGGTTGGAGTATATATGTGAGTTCCATAAATCCTAATAAATAACTCAAAGTGATCAGATTATTCTATCTGATCAGAGGCAACCCAAGTAATAAATGTAATTCTTACATTATGCACTTTCTGTAGTTATAAATAAAAATAAGTGTCCATTTTTACAAAATTAATAAACCATGTTAAAATATAAAATTGTAATTGATACTTCATATTATAATCCCCTATTAGCTAATGGACAGTTCAGTTGGACAGAAAGCATTATGAAGAATTGGTGTTGTGCATTCAGGGAAACCTGAAGCACAATGCACTTACCCAGGAAAATGAAGACTATCATGCTGTACAACTTGGGCTGTTCTCCTGAAAGAAAGGCAGCTGTATTTTCTCCAACCACCTTCTTAACAGTAATTGTGCAGAATAAATCCTCAGTAAGTCCTCAGCTTCTGCCCTTGCTTCCTAAAAGTATTACTGATTCAAGTCATCTTCCTATGTCACCATTTCCTCACCAATCTTTTTTGAGCTGAGAACTTTCCTAATTATGTCCAAATTCAATTATTTTGTTCTGTGTGTACTGACCTCAGATATTACACTTCTAAGAAAGCCCACAAGCTAGATACTAAAAGTGATACATACCCTGCACTTTCATGGAAAAGTCTTTTCCCTCCACAGCTAGAACACTAAACAGTATAAAAGACTGCCAATGATAACCCAAATTTTCCTAGACACTTGAGCTTGCTTAGTTTCCACTTTATTATTTAGCCTCAATAAGGCAATTTTATGTCATTTGAGGATATGAAAAAGAGACAAGGCAGCAAAGCATCCCAAGAAAATGTATGGGGAACTCCACACCTACTAGTTTGAAACTAGTGTACTTTATCCCTGAGTTAGAGATGCTCTCAATATGTGCCACAAAACCCAGGGTGCCTAAGAGGTGTGCTGCTCCAGCTACCATTCCTCAAAGCCTCCAAACACAGTGAGCATGATGTGGAAATTCTGTTTCACTGGGAATGGAATCTTCCACATGAGCTTATCACACAACTATTTTTCTTCTAGCTTCAATGAGAAGCATTGCTATTGTCTAGAAGGATATTTATGCCCACCTAAAATTCGTATGTTGAAATCCTAAACTCAAAAGGTGACAGTACGAGTAGGCAGCGAGTTTGGGAGATGCTCAAGTTGTGAGCCTGAAACGCTCATGAATTGGATTAATGCCTCAAAAAGAGGCTGCAGAGAGACCCCTTGGTTCCTTCCTTCCACCTTGTGAGGACACAGCGAGAAGGTACCAGCTGTGCCCTGGAAGAGCACCCTCGTGAGAACATGACTGTGCAGGTGCCCTGATATTGAACTTCAATTTCCAGAACTGTGTGAACTAAATTTCTATTGTTTTATATTCCTCCCAGTCTGTAATATATTGCTATAGCAAATATGCGATGCCTGGGCCAGATAGGAATTATTTATCTCATCCTTTGATTACGTTCTTCCTCACAAGAACCCAGAACACATCATCTCCTATGGGGTGTCATGAGACTTCCACCTTTAACACCCCTGAGACCTTTCTGTAATGGGTGCTTAGAAATATTCAAATGCTGCTTGGACAAGAAATCAGGAAAAAATAGGTGTAGATAACCAACTGTTGAGATGGGAAGCATTTGTGTATATACAGTTACACAATGAAAGAGTTGTTGATTGCAATTGTTCATGTTTATTTTATACCAGAAAATAAGTTATAGTTTGTCTTCAGAGTGCATGATGAATAAACACAGTCTCTGGAGCCCCCAAAACTGAAATTGTAACACTGTTTTTCTCTATAAATGTAGGTAAATGACTTTACATAGGAAGTTACATGGGAATTTACTCCTCTGTAAAACTGAGCTAATTGTATTCATGGTTACTATAAATTTTAAGTAGATAGGATTTATATCACAGAGAGCAGCAAGTGCCAGTTATATTGTGCCCAATCATTTAATTGTTATTTAACAAAATAACTATAATGTCACAAAATTAATCAGTTGTTTCCTTTTATAGGCACTGAGTCACTAAACACTGTATTACAACTTTTGCTAAGATAATTGTTCTTTTCTATATAAGCCAACTAAAAACAGCTTAAGCCAGAGAGGGTTTTGGTGGCTCTGTTGCTTCACAAACTGGCCCCCAAACAAGGATGGCAAGGAGAGACCTAAGGAAGCAGGCCACTCCAGGCTGGTAGGTGATGGATTTAATATGCAAGGAAACTTACCTGTGATGACACTTGTCTTGGGTGACTGAAAGATTAGTAGATCTCTGTATCAGTCTGCCAGAATCGTCAAAGTTTATATAAAAGCCTTTACTGGGTTCAGTCGCATATTCAGTCCAGATGGTCTCAACAATGCATTATTCTCTCGTGGTTATGTCCTTGAAATAGCTTCCTCTGTGGGAACCGTGAACAGAACTCGCATTCCAAGGACAGGGGAGGGGCTGAGGAACCTTCAGTTGCTGAGTCCAGCCTGAGGGTCAACAGGCAGTCGCGTCCTCTTCCTGACCTCCTCCAACAGGCTCCCATAGTTGAAGAGTTCAGGTGTAGAACTGATTTCAGGCATGTTTTAAACCTTGTCTTTTGGGCCTGAGGGCATTTTTCCCCTCTTGTCTCTGAGCTACTTTCTTCTTCTTTAGCTTCATTCTCGGGAAGCTTCCTTCCTTCAGGGGGAAGATAATTTTCAAGTCTTGGGGATGCGTTCCTTTCTCTTAGAAGCCAGAGTTGGAAGTGTGACTCTTTCCTTATTAAAATTCCAGAATTGAGTCACCTGAGTTCTACATGTGTCTTGCGTCCATCATTTTCAACAATGGAAACTGATCGCACTTGCTGCCCAGCATCACAGGTGTAGGTGGAGCTGGCCCTATTTCAGTCACAGGTGCTTGTGTTGGGCGAGGAGTACATCAACAAGGATAATCACTGTATTAAAAGAAGCCTGTGAAAGGATCCTGGGAAGGAGAAAAAGCAAACATACTCAGCAAAGCATCTAAAGGGTGAATTTATGTAGAGCTACCACAAGCTAAATAAACTGATGAAACAAAAGAAAAGAATACCAACAAAATACAATGTCCTGTTCAAGGGAGGGGATAACTATGACTTTCTAGAGTGATACCCAGGTCTGAACATATGACCCTGGGTGAGTGAGGCTGAACTTCGCCACACAGGTACAGCTGCTGAGGCCTATCACGCAGGTGTAGAAAGCACCTGTAGTCATATATCTGCTTATCCCAAGATAATTATCAACTGTGACACTGTCTAAATCAGGAGATTTTTGGTGTCTCAGTGTGCTAGCAGCACATTTTCTCCATATTGCCATGACTGTTTTAAAGGTACAATTTTAAAAGGATTGCAAAGAGCATTAATCATATTAAAATATATTTATCAAAATATTTTTAAAAACAAATTTGTGAGAAAGTAATATATATGCTACTTTACTATAGGCATAAATGTCAAGATCTAGATAGGTCTAAATAATACTGTGATTTCAGTGTGGCAATGACAAAAATGCTAATTTGGGATAATTTGCATAAACATGCTGTCATATAAAAACATCTGCAATTTCTATTGGTGACAATGATAGCACAAGAAGTAGTGGGTTTCAGTTGGAGTTTAGTAAAACAGTACATAATTTTGCCCCAGGAAAATCTGCAGAAACCTCAAATTAATAACCTTATTCTAATGTCAACAAAAACAGTACTTTTAACTCAATTACTCAAATGAAAACCAGCTATCGAATCAGAACATTTTAGAGGTGTGAGGTAATAAAAAAAACATCAGTCTCAATAGTTTACAATGATAATTGGTATGAGATTTAAGTATATGTTTTGAAGAGCATGCTAGTAATGAATAAATAAAACAGGAGAAATTAGAATTGATTTGGTTGAAATCTGGGTGGGAAGCCCAGCCTCTGTTCAGTAGCCTTTGCCATCACCATCCACAGCTGCCAGTGAGCATCCCACTGAGCTCATTTAATTGTTCTATTTTCCCCATAAAGAATCCATTCTTATAACAGATAAGTGAAATGCGTAAGACCTCATATTTTATCACCCTAGGGTTTTAATTCAGCACATGTTTACTAAAAAGCCTACTATATCCAACCAAGACTTCATACAAAAACAAAAAAGGGGAATGGTCCCTTGTTTCACAGATCAGATAAAACAGGGTGCCAATAAAATCACATATAAGAAAAGAAAAAAATTGTTGAAAAACAAAAGGATAGTAAATTAGTGAAACATCTATACAATAGAATACATTTCCTTTTGGAATGAAAACAAGGAAACTACTTTGTGTTTAATAATATTTGACTTCATCTAAAACCACCCCTGCATTTATATTGTATTTGTCTACTTAAAATGTCATAAGACATTCATCTGGAGGAGAGAAATAAAATCTAATCAGCCTCTAATTTAGAGTCAACCCAGAAATTTACAGCTCTGGAAAGAATGAATGAGTGTGTGTGTGTGTGTGTGTGTGTACACATACATAGAGAGAGAGTTATTCCAAGACACTTAGTAGTGAAGGAAGACATTATACAGCATTTTGGAGGGAAATGAGAGATTCTTATTATCTTTACTGGAGGGCCTCTCTAGAAAAGAAACATGAATTAAGCATGATGGTGTACATAATCACCTTACTATGAACTGCCTGCTGGTATCCTCCCTAAAATTCTGATGTGAAGTAGCCAGAAATGAGGGGACAGGACAGCCAGGATTGGGAGAAACTGAGAAACACCATAGAGACAGGACCCTGAGGTCTGTTCTGGGACTTCAGAAGGACTAAATTCGCTGAAACGATGGGTAGGGAAAACAAAGATAAATAATTGTATTATGGGAAGAATTTTATGCCTTACCAAGGAGAATAGCTAAAGTCTATCCACAGAGAAAAGGGAGTGTATTAGTGAGTTTTCAAAAGAAAGCAACCAGGTTTGTGTATTGAAAACTGCTTCAGCAATGAATACTATGGAAGATGGTGTGGAAACGAAGGTAATTACCAGTAATGAGGTTATTTCAGTAGTTTCATAGACACATTGAAATGATTGAACTAAGTAGTACTCATAATGGAGAGGAGATGATAGGTCCTCTCCATTGTAAAAGATATTTATAGGATCTGATGAGCATTTGAGGTGGAGGTGGGATGGAGGAGTCCAGAGCGTGTCCTTACTTCTGATTTATGTAACTTGGTGTTCATTGTTGTCATTTATTGAGATGCCTGGCTCAAAATTTGATATTCTATATACAATATAAGGCTATCCATTGAAAAACTTAAAATTAGAGTGAGACAGAGGTTCCCATGGTCCACATGTCACTAGGGAGGATACATTGGCTATTTCCAAAAGGATCAAAACAGTTTCACTAGACAGCATCACTGTGGGTTGTTATTGTTGGTCTGGTTCTCACTCTAATAGGGTCAAGGATGGATTTGCCCTGTAGGACTTTAATAACGTGAAAAAAGATTATTGAAATGAAAATGTTAATTAGATTGCCAATTTATTTACTCATGAAAAGAATTTCAATGACTAGATAGTCTATTTACTTTATGTGGGCATACCAACAGGGGAAAGCTGGTAGATGAAAGATTTAAATAGAGGAGGAAGATTCATTCTATAGTTAATTCTATATAACCTGAATACTTAATGGCATCAGGTTAGAATGGTCTCAGATATCATTCTTTATGATAATGAGGTAAATGCCACAGTTTTGCTTCCTTTGGGTAAATTAATGTACTCAAACAGAGCAGCCCAAGCTGCTCTTCCAGCTAAAATTAAACATCTCTCTTTGTGATTCTGTTTTATTGATTTTATAGTTTAAATTTTGGTACATAATCTTTCTTCCAAGCTCTTGAGAAATATTGAACCCTAACATACTAATAATATCCTTTGCTTTGACACTGATAATTTAAAAATTTTATACTCAAACATCATTTACAATTGGGTCAATCATAAGAGTCAAATGTATGACATGGACAGTGTTTGTAAAGCAGCTCCTATTCCTAGCAGAACACAGCAGTTCTGTAGAACTGCTTTGACTTTTCCAGGAAAATCTATTAGTCGGGTCTAATTTTGAAGAATTTACGACACCTCTAAAAACAAAATCAAGACCAACTGCTGAAAAATATTTTTAAAAGATTTTATTTACTTACCTTTACACAGAGGGGAAGGAAGGAAGAAAGAGAGGGAAACATCAATGTGTGGTTGCCTCTTGCGTGCCCCCTACTGGAGACCTGGCCTGCAACCCAGGCCTGTACCCTGACTGGAAATCAAACCAGCAAGCCTTTGGTTCTCAGTCCACCGTCACTCTATTCACTGCCACACCAGTCAGGGTTAAAAAATATTTTTAATGCCTTTAAATTTTGTTTTCCTAACTCTGCTCTCTGCTTCCCATTTAATGTTAATATCAGAGTCTACTGCACATTCTGATCATCACATTGGTAGGTTTTTATGTGTCTGCTGATTTGGCCATTTTATTATTAAATGGAGGAAAGACAAGTTATTACCAGATAACCTCAAATCACCATATATTTATATTTAAATTTAATATACCTTCTTCCTTTTGTTATAAATCAGAGTAGCCTTTGAAATCAGGTCATCCACGCATGGTGCAGGCATTGTCCTCCAGAGAAATACATGATTGGAGGTAGGTAAAACTCCCTGTTAACTTACAGACTGAACAATTTTTGTAAGATCAGTTCTCCCTGGGAAGTATCTGAAAAAGGATTTGTATATCCCACGTGACAATAACACCCAGGAACACACTATTGTTAATATTGCTAAGGCTACTGGAAATAGATTATAGTTTAAATTGCCTTCTTTTCCTTTTCAAGGCAAATTTTGTTTCCATTTCAAAATATTTGGTACTTAAATATAGCATTTGAAAAATAACTAAAAATGTTTATATTTAAATCACTAAGAGATAGCCATTATTTACCTTTTGGTATATTTTCATTATTTTAAACTTCTTTTTTAGATTTTATTTATTAATTTTTTAGAGAGAGAGGAAGGGAGGGAGAAAGAGAGAGAGAGAAACATTAATGTGTGGTTGCCTCTCACACACCCCCTACTAGGAACCTGGCCTGAACCCAGGCATGTGCCCTAACTGGGAATGGAAACTGTGACCCCTTGCTTTGCAGGCCAGCACTCAATCCACTGAGACACACCAGTCAGGGCTGTTGTATTTTCTTTAAATTGTTTTACTTTGTATTTATTAATTACTTTTAAAGCATCATTATCATATTGTATACATATTTGTACAAAAATGTTAAAAGGATCCTTTTTTCTGATTGCAAATGTGAAGAAAAAATCACAATAATCCTATGACTTATGGGTAACTAATATAAATATTCATTTTCTAGGCTTTTTCATACCTATGTACATACATATGTACCCTATAAACCTCTTTCAAAGCATTGAGAGCACAGTATTACTCATAAATTGTAGATGGAAATAATATGAAAAAAGAGGGTGAAAGTTAGCATCTACTAGGAATTTTCAGCTACTTCCATTAAAATTCTACATTTACTTCTTGAGTTTAAGATATTATTATTTTTTTAATCAGGCTTTCTAAATCCTAAATGTTAAAACAGGAATAGAAATTCCATGAGTAGCACATAAAATAAACATTTGTTTGCTTAATGCCTTTTTTTTCTGTATGTGGAAATTAGTCAGTTGTCTTTCGTAAATGTAAAAATAAACCTAAAATCATTGTTAAAATTTTGGAAAATACAGAAAATTATAAATAAGGAAATAAAAATATTTTGTAATTTTACTCCCTGAGACACATCATGCTAAGCTTGAATGTACAACTTTCAAAATTTTCTAGATACATTTATAAATATACATCATATGTATTTTAACATTATACTCCACATGCTGCCCTAGAATTTGGTTTGTTCCATTAACAAGGTGTTCAAAGTGCCCATGAACACCTTTCCATATGCATATGTCAATATTAAAATTGTCATATTTATTTCCACCTAGTATTCTATTATGGTGATATTTTAAGCTTTATTTAGTCTAATATTCATTTATTTATTCAACAAATATTTATTGAGCACCTATTACATTCCAGGCACAATTCTTACTTGGGAGAAGGGTAATAAAAGAGACAGCTCTTGCCTTCATATATTCTAGTTGGGATGTACAAGTTAAAAGAAAATAAAAACTAAATACCATCTATACCAGGTATCTATAACTCTAAGAAGGAAAATTAGGAAGAGTAAATGAGTTATGAAATGCCCAAGTTGTGGGCCAAAGAATTACTATTTTCTATAGGATAAGTAAGTAAATGGACAAGACATGCCCAGAACAAGTGGGGAGAGGTTTTAGGCAGGAAAGGAACACATGCAATACTTTGAAATGGGTAAGTGCTGGATATGTTCACAGATGAGCTATTAGGCTCCTGTGGCTGGGGTGGAGTGAGCGCAGGGGAGTGACAGGACGTGTTGTCAGAGTGGCTAGGGAGCCAGATCATGTATGGAGGCTTACAGTTAGAATGTTGATTTTTTTTTTTACTTGAGTAAAAGAGGAAACCATTAGAAAGCATTGAGGTCAGTAGTAACAGGGTTTGATTTACCTTTTTAAAAAAGGATTAAATTCTGGCTGTGTGGAGAACGAAATAAAGGGAGTTAAGGTGGAAGCAGGAAGCCTAGTTGGGAGGCTATTTCACTGCCTTGTAATGCACTGAAATACAAGGTCAGGAAGATGACCAGAAACTAGGAAGAAATAGTCAATGAGGTCAAAGGCACACCATGATAACAGGGCATCCTAGAAACCAAGTAGAAGAATTTAAAGGAGAAGGGAATAATCAACTAGTAATAACTCAAGTACAATAAGAACAGAGTATTGAGTTAGCAATGTGGAGATCATTGGTGATGATAATAAAATATTTGAAAACTTTAAGTGCTGAATTTGGAGTGGACTCAGGATAAAATGGAAGTAGAAGAATTTCTGGTGATAGGTATTTCCTCTTTCAAGGAAATTTGCTGTAGTGAAACAGAGAATTGAGAAAATATCTGGGGAGGGATGTGAGGTCAAGGGAATGATATTGGGGATATTAAATTATATTTGTTCTACACCTAAGGCATTTTTCCTGACTGCAAATAAAATTGAAATGAGTTTTTGAGTCACAGCTATAACTTAACTTTGGCCCTTTCCAATAGCCATTCTGTTGCCAAATTAGAAGTACTCACCTGAGGTTAGCTTTCTCCTCCTCCATTGTGGTGTCTTTTCTAGTTTTTCTTTTTTTTCCATCGTCCATATTCTACATCTGTCTGCTGCTTTAAGGGAACTATTAATGTGTCATATCACTTTAAACAGGTCATCATATTTTTACTCCCCTTTAATTCCTTCCTGGAAGAAACTTTTGTCTCTTTAATGGAATTATCATAAAAAATCTTTTCCAAAAGCTTTTGTTTTTCCTCTTCTGTTATATATTTCTGCATAAATTAAACATATCTGTTGATGTAATGTTCATTTCCAAATCATATTTTCCTAATAGTTCTGTTACTACAAATAGAGCCTGGGAATAATGGTACTTGGACCTGAAGCTGTGCATGTAATCTGACCCTTCATTCATTACGATGCTTAGAACAAACTTTTCCTTTTGAAAGCTTTTTTCTGCAGAGTACTGTATTATTTTCCCTTCTTTTATTCCCCCTATTTTCTCTTGGTTTGCATTTTTATTCATGTTTTAGTTCATCGGGCTTCTTTCTACTGCAATGTAAAAATCACCCCAAAACTTAGTGTCTTAAAATAATAATAATAATTTACTACAGCTTACTCTTTCTGTGGGTCTGGAATTTAAGAGTGGTTTGGCTGCTTGGTTCTGACTCAGGTCTCCATTGATGTTAAAGAGAGATACTTGGGAAGAATGATCTTGAAAACCTCTTTACCATGTGTCTGGTGCCTCAACTGTGAAGCCCTGAACAGCTGGTACTTCTTGAACATAGTCGTTTTTTTTCCCCATGTAGTTTCTTCACATAGTCTCTCCAGCACAGTAACTTCAGGGTGCTGAGATTCTTACATGCCAGTTCAAGGCTCCCATGGTGCATGTCCCAAGAGAAAATCAGATGGAAGCTAGTGTTGTCTTTTGTGAACTAGACTCTGAAACATTGTGACCAGACTTCTACTGTAGTCTATTGGTCCAGGGAATGACACAATCCTACTTAGTTTCAAGGGAAAGGGATACACTACCTCACCTTCTAATGAGGAATGTCATGGTGCATTGTAAAAGCAGCACATGGACCTTGATATATATTGGTCCATCCATCTTAGAAATATCATAGTCTGCCACACCTCCCAAGCATGCCAATTTCTTTCCTTTTCAAACCTTGTTTTTCCTTATAATTATGTTCTTATACTTCAACATAATCTGAAGTTCTGCAAGATCTTCTTATTCTCTCATTACTCTCCTAACTTTACAGTCCTGCCTCCCATTCTGAAGGCTGTGGTTAGGAATTTCTTTACAGTCTTCACTATCCTCAGATGTCTTCTACTTGTGATCCTTAAAAACACTAAATATGTCAATTCCCAAATCAAATGAACTCTGCCTTTGCACTGTTGAATCATAATAAAAAATTCCAATACTACTTGTTGACATTATTATTATTATTAGTAGTAGTAGTATTTCTATCCTTAGCCAGAGTATGTGATACTACTAAGCAGTGTTCTTTGTCAACTAATTAAAAATATTCCCCATTCTCTGAATTTGTATACATCAATATGAACTATCAGAAAAGAAACTAAGAAAACAATGCCATTTATAATTGCATAAAAGAAACCTAGAAGTAAATTCAACCAAGGAGGTAAAAGATCTGTATTAAAAAGTTATGACACTGAAAGACAGAAATGAAAGATGATATAAATCAATGGAAGTATATACCATGCTTATGGATGTGAAGAATTAACATTAAAATGTCCATACTATCCAAAGCAATCTATAGAGTCAATGTAATTTCTATCAAAATACCAATGATGTTTTTTCAGAGAATTAGAAATAAATAATCCAAAAATTCATATGGAAACACAAAAGGCCCTAAATAGTCAAAGTTATTTTGCAAAAGAAGAATAAAGCTAATGTTTCATCATTAATACTGGACATCAAACTATACTACAAGGCTATAGTAATCACAATAGCATGGTACTGACATGGAAACCGACACGTCGAACAATGAAACAGAATACAGAGTCCAGGAATAAACCCACATCTACATGGTCAATTAATATTTGACAAAGGAGGCAATAACATATGATGGGTTATAGGCAGTCTATTCAATAAAGGATGTTGGGAATATGGACAGGTACACGCCAAAAAAAAAGTGAAACTAGACCTCTTATACCATATACAAGAATTAACTAAAATGGAATAAAGACTTAAATGTGAGACTCAAACCCAAAAAAACTCCCAGAAGAAAACATAGGCATTATACTCTCTGACATTTATCTTAGCAATATTTATTCTGATATATCTCCTTGGGCAAGAAAACAAAAGCAACAATAAACAAATGGGACTACATCAAATTGAACTGTTATGCACAGCAAAGGAAACCACCAACAAAACAAAAACAGAACTTACTGAATGGGGGAATATATTTGTCAGTGACACATTCCATAATGGGTTAGTATCCAAAATTTGTAAAGAACTAATACAACTCAAGACCAGAGAAACAAACAATACAATAAACAAATGGACAGAGGACCTGAAAAGACACTTTTCCAAAGAGGATGTACAGATAGCCAGTAAATTTAGGAAGAGATTCTCAATACCACTAATCATCAGAGAAAAGTAAATTAAAACCACAGTAAGATATCACCTCACACCTGTCAGAATGGCCATCATCAATAAAACAACAAACAGCAAGTGCTGGTGAAAATGAGGTGGAAAGGGAATCAATCCTCAGTCATGTTGGTGTCAGTGAAGATTGGTGCAGGCACTGTGGAAAGCAGCATGGAGCTACCTCAGAAAAATAAAAATGGAACAGCCTTATGATCCAGCAATTCTATTTCTAGATATATATCAGCAGAAACCCAAGGCAGTAATTTGAACATGTACCCTTATGTTCATTGTAGCATTATTTACAACAGTTAATATATGGAAGCAACCCGAGTGCCCACAGAAGAGTGAATAAAAGGGTAGTGGTACATATACATAATGGAATATTATTCAGCCATGTTACAAAGAATGAAATCTTACCATTTGCAACAGCATGGATGGGCCTGAAGGGTAACAGGCTGAGTGACATAAGTAAGACAAAGAAAGACAAATACCAGGTGGGTTCACTTACATGTGGAATCTAAAGAACAAGATACATGAACAAACAAAATAGAAACAGACACATAGATGCAGAGAACAAACTGATGATTGCTTGAGGGGAGAGTTTGGGGAGCTGGGTAAAACAGTTAAAGGATTAAGAAGTACAAATTTGTAGTTACAAAATAGTCATGAGAATGTAAAAGTACAGCATATGGAATATAGTCAATAATATAGTAATAATTATGTATGGTGCTAGATGAGTACTTGAAATATTGAGGGGGTCATTTTGTAAAGTACATGATTGTCTTGCTATTATGTTATACACATAAAACTAATAAGAAATGATTTTGAGTGTCAACTGCAATTAAAATATAAAATAAAAAAATTAAGTAAAATATCTTTATTTAAACTAAAATATATGGATATATTCCCCACTCTCAAATATGGCTTTTGCAAACATTTACCACTTACCTGAAATTTATGTTTTCACAACTCTCCCCTATGAACAAAAATGTTGGTCTTCTTTTAACAGAAATTTATTAATGTAGTAAATAAATTTTAGTGTAATTGAACATTAAAATAATTTAAAAAATGAAATAATACTTTAATGTTTTCTTTTTATAGATATAGCTATTTTTTGTGCATTGCTTTTGAAGTGTTCTTTTAAACTTTTGAATTTATATAATTTAAGTTTTAATTTTATTCTAAATAAAGTATTATTTAAAAGCACAATTCCTAACTTTCTAAACTTACATGTATTTAGCCCACACTGTATGCCAAAAATAGTTCTAAGTGCTTTATTTTTTTTTCACATTTTTTTATTGTTGTTAAAGTACAGTTATCTCCATTTTCCTGCCACCACTCCCCCCCACCACAGCCATGCCCACTTTCCTACCCCTTCTTGATCCTACCCCCCTTTGGTTTTGTCTATGAGTCCTTTATACATGTTCCTGACAACCCCTCCCCCATTTTCCCCCATTATCCCTTCCCACCCCACCTCTGGTTACTATCAGTTTGTTCTTAATTTCAATGTATATGTTTATATTTTGCTTGCTTGTTTGTCTTGTTGATTGGGTTCCACTTAGAGGTGAGATCATGTGGTATTTGTCTTTCACTGCCTGGCTTATTTCACTTAGCATGACATTTGTCAGATCCATCCATGCTGTCCCAAAGGGTATGAGCTCCTTCTTTTTTCTGCTGCATAGAATTCCATCATGTAAGTGTACCATAGTTTTTTGATACATGCATTTACTGATGGGCACTTAGGCTATTGTAAATTGTGCTGCTATGAACACTGGGATGCATAGGTTCTTTTGAATTGGTGTTTCAGGATTCTTAAGTGTATAGCCCCAGCAGTGGAATTGCCGGGTCAAAAGGTAGTCAATCATTTGATAACCAAAAGAGCCATGTGTTATAGAAACTAGTATTACTATCCCTATACTATGTTAATTAAACTGAGGTAGAGATAAGACATATAACTGTTCCAAGTTTTCCCTCAGAAAACTAGGTTAACTATATAGTTTTTGTTCACAACTATATCACACTGCTTCCATTTATAACTAATGCTATTAGATTATTCTTAAATTGGCTAATATCTCTACCTTTCTCGATTTATTAAGGTTTTCTGAGGAACCAAAAAATTACCAATTTAAATATTCTAGCTTCTTAAAAATTGATTTATATTCTTATTTTAATAGTGTAATATGTATTTCAAATACATACACACAAATATTTTTTGTTTTTATTTGATGTTACTTTCTGCAATGAACACATTAGTGTTGCCTGATAATTTGAATTGTATTATTTCTTATTTTATACTATATCTTGCTAATACTTTTTTAGTGGATATAATTGACATATAACATCGTATAAGTTTAATATGTGCCATGGGCTCATTTGATATATATCCTAATACTATTATCATCATAGTATTAACTAATACCTCTATCATCTCACAAAATTACTCTTTCTTTTTTGTGTGAGAATATTTAAGGTCTAATCTCTTAGCAATTTAAAGTATGTAATACAGTATTGTTTGTTATAATCACTTAGCTGTGCATCACATTTTCAGAACTTATTTATCTTCTACTTGCAAGTGTGTATACTTTGACCATTATTTCCCCAAACTTTCACCCACCTAGTCCCTAGTTACCACCAACATATTCTGTTTCTATGGGAGTGACTTATTTAGATTCCTCATATAAGTGATTTCATACAGTGTTTGACTTTTTCTCTCTGACTTACTTCACTTAGCATAATGCCTTAAGATCCATTCATACTGTTGCAAATGGCAGCATATCCTTGTTTTTCATGGATGAATGACACTCCATTGTATATATGTGTACACATGTTCTTTATCCACTCATTCTTTGGTGGACATTTAGATTGTTTCCATATTTTTGTTATTTTAAGTAATGCTACAGTGATCATGAGAGTACAGATAGCTATCTGATATCCTGTTTTCATTTCCTTTGGTCTGTCCAGAAAGTATCTAGCCATGTACTATGAGAAATAGAGACATTTATTGAAGAAGATATAAGATACAAGAAACATTGTATCTAGGACAATGATGCCTCAGCCCCACCAAAGTAGGCACCTTGGGACCTCACACAGTTCTCCCAATTGCATCAGCTCCCTGTCATATTTTCCTGAGTATCATCAAAAGTCTGAAATTTCTTCCCTTTCAAAGGTAATTTTATTTTATTTTTTAAAAGATTTTATTTATTTATTTTTAGAGAGGGAAGGGAGGGAGAGAGAGAGAGAGAAACATCAGTGTGCGGTTGCTGGGGGCCATGGCCTGCAACCTAGGCATGTGCCCTGACTGGGAATCGAACCTGCAATGCCTGGTTCACAGCTCGCACTCAATCCACTGAGCTACACCTACCAGGGCTTAAAGGTGATTTTAGATTTGGGAAAAGCCAGAAGTCACACGGTGCCAAATCTGGGCTGTAGGGGGGCTGAGTCATCTGGGTGATTTGATGTTCTGGAAAAAACTCTGTACAAGACTTGATGCATGTGATAAAGCAGCTGATCACCAGCTGTCCATAGATGCAGCCTCTGAATCATCAGAATACTTTCCATGGAAGAATGTTCAAGTTTAATGCAAAATTTGATAAAGATTCATTGTTCTACTTGCTCACTCATTTTGAATGCTATGACCACACAGTACACATGCTCACTCAACAGTGTCTACCATCCCCACTGACTAGTGCAATGAAGTTGGCATCATTCTCACATGTGTATTCCAGTCCACTCTCCTTAGCTGCCAGGTTATGTAGATGTCACTCAAACCTTTCCCTTTATATTCACAATGGCTGGACTTTTACAGACAGACCTCATATACCCAGAAGTGGTTTGCTGGATCATATTGTAGTTCCAGTTTAGTTTTCTGAGGAATCTTTATACTATTTTCCATAGTTGCTGCACAATTTACATTTCTACCAACAGTGCACAAGAATTCTCTTTCCTTCATATCCTCACCAACACTTCTTATCTCATGTGTCCTTGATGAGAGTGTATTTTAATAGATGTGAGGTTATATATCATAATGGTTTTGATTTTCATTTCCCTGATGACTAGTGATGCTGTATATCTTTCTGTGTACCTGCTGGCTGTTTGGATGTCATCTTTTGAAAAGTGGGTGTTCAGTTACTCTGCCCATTTAAATCAGATTGTATATTTTTTAGCTATTGAGATGTATGAGTTCTTTACATAGTTTTGATATTATTCTCTTATCCAATATATGTTTTGTAAATATTATCTCTCATTCCATAGGTTGCTTTCTCATTTCTTATTGTTTCTTTTGTTTTTTAGAAGTTTTTACATTTAATATAGCCCAGTTGTTTATTTTTTGCTTTTGTTGCTTGTGTTTTTAGTATCATATCCAAAAAAATCATTGCCAAGATGGATGTCAGGCACCTCATTTCCTTGTTTTCTTCTTGGAGTTTTATGATATCAGGTCTTACACTTAAATATTCAATTCATTTGAGTTAATTTTTATAAGTTATGCAACACAGGAGTCTAATTTTACTTTTTTAGATGTGGTTATCAAGCTTTCCAAATATTATTTTTTGAAGAGACTATCTCCTCACCACTGTGTATTCTTGGATCCTTTGTCAAATATTAGCTGACTGTATAAGTACACATTTATTGATGGGCTCTTTGTTTTGTTCCAATTACACTAGTATACTACTATCTTGATTACTACAGCCGTGTAATGTAGTTTTTATCAGGAATTTTGATGCCTCTGGCTTCTCGTTGTTTCTCAAGATTGCTTGGGTATTCATGATCTTTTGAAGTTTCATACAAATTTTAGGATTTTGTTCTACTTCTATGAAAAATGACAATGGAAGTTTGGTCACACTGAATCTATTGATGGCTTTGGGTAGTATGGACATTTTAACAATAACAATTCTGGACCATGAACATAATATGCTTTTGCATATATTTCATGTCTTCAGTTTCTTTCATCAAAGTTTCATCATTTTCATGGTATAGATCTTTCACCTCCTTAGTTAAATTTAATTTTAATATGTTATTCTCTTTTATGCTATTGTAAGTGGAATAGCTTTCTTTACTATTTCTTTTTAGATGTTTCCTTGTTAATACATAGAAACCCAACTGATTTCTGTATGTTGATTTATATCCTGCACTTTACTGAATTCATTGATTTGTTTCAACAGTTTTTTGTGTTGGTCTATAGGATATTTTATATATAAGATCATACCATCTGCAAATAAAAACAATTTTACTTCTTCCTTCTTGATTTGGATACCTTTTATTTCTTTGTCTTACCTGATTGGTTTGGCTAGGACTTCCAGTCCTATGTTGAAAAGGAGCAGTAAGAGGGAACACCTTTATCTGGTTCTTGATCATAGAGGAAAAGCTTTCAACCTTTCACCAATAACTATGATATCACTTGACTTCTGCTCCTGCCTAGCCACATAATCTATCACATCTAAGAGATGACAGGCTTGGGACACTGGAATGGAATTTTGAAGTTCAATTGAAAAAAGGGTGGCCCCTTGAGACATAGCAGCCCAAGTTTAAACTGTACCATTAAAGAGCCCATAAGACTTCGACTTGAGGCAGATTTTGATGTGAAACACAAGAACAGAAAACTTGGCCTACTCTTTTCTATACATTCATTAGACAGACCCACACTCTCAAATATATACCCACAAACACACACTGGAAGAGAGGGGGAGAGACGAGAACCCTCAGTGGCCATGCTTGTACACCAAGACCACCGTAAGCAGGGCAGCAGCTAGCAAAGCACGCTAGTCAAGGTTAGTGGCAGATTCTTGGCTCTAAGAGTGGCACATTGGCAGCAGTTTTGTGGTACCTGAGGCAACATATTGCAGAAAGATGAGGGTCATTTGTTTGGGGTAAGAGAGAAAAAGGACAACTCACAGAGTGAACATCTACCTAACTTTACCTCACTCATAAATATACACTGTCAGAACAGAGCATGTTACCAAAGGAGGAGGGCAGATATAAAAAGGCATTTTAATCATCTCAGCTACTAAAAGAGCATTACCTCTGTTAACATGGTTGGTGGCTTGGATTCATGGTAAAAAGAATTAAACATTAATGTGACTCTTCTCTTATTTCCCAAAATATTATCTATATATTAAATCTAATGTTTCTTTTCCAGCCCCATTGCCACTGACTTGGTTTAGACACAACTATTATTCTTGAAGATGAATAGTTCCAGAAAAACCTATATATGAAAAACCTATATATGAAAAACCTGATATATGAAATTTCAATATCCCACTCTCAAATTCCTGGCTATAAGGCTATTAATATACTCTCCAGAAACAAAATCTAATCATATGACTTCTCTTGATAGAATTCCTAAATTGTTCCCTATTATATGACACAAATTTCAAATTTCCTTGAACATTATGAAAAGCTTTATACTATCTACCTCTTCCTACCCATTTAATGCCATTTCCTGTCATGGTCCCCCACTTTCCCTTTAAAGTATGTGTCATTCCTGAACAAGTCATACTGTCCCACACACCTTTCCCATTGTAGATCTGTCCCTTCAGCCCCAAATGCTATCCTCATTTTTGCTTTGAAATTCCAGCAAAGCATTTTTCTTCCAAATCTATTTTCCTTTAGGCAGAGCCATAAGTTATATACTGTCTAACATCTAACATCTAAAAATAGATTTTTATATTTGTTTATATTGTTCCTCACCAAAGGATTAGCTTAATGTGGGCAAAGGTTTAGTTCTTTTCATCTGTATTCCTCTCTTATTGCAGTGTTTAGGTAAGCAGTAAACACTCAATGTGATTTTCTTTATGAACAGTGTCCATATTGATCCTAACTCTTTTGTTAATTTAGTGGCATAAAGCACAATGTTGGATAGGTGTTCTTCATTTATTGATTTAGTCAACAAGGATTCATTGAGTGCCTACATCTTAGAAGACACTGTGCTAGTCACAGAGGTTGACACACAAATCTTATGAATATAACCCTGCCATAAAGGCTAATAGGGAAGAAAATAATTAATTAAAAAGACCTAAACTACAATTTATTGAGAAGATAAGTGGTACTGCTGGATTCTAAAGGATATTTAGTAAATTACTGGTTGCTTATACTTCCTAAAACATGTTTATCTTTTTTGTCTTAAGAAAATCATAGACCTGAAACTATGAAACTCCTAGAAGAAAACATAGGCATTAAACTCTTTGACATCACTCTTACCAATATCTTTTTGGATCTATCTCCTTGAGCAAGAGAAATAGGAAAAAAAAGAACAAATGGAACTATATCAAACTAAATTTTTTTGCACAATGAATAAAACAATCAACAAAACAAAAAGATAATGTACTAAATGAGAAAATATTTATAAATGATACATTCAATAAGGGATTAATATCCAAATTTTATAAAGAACTCATATAACTCAACACACACACAAAAATCTAATTAAAAAATGCACAGAGCGTTAGATCTAGGCAGGGCTAGGAGGAATGAAAATCACCAGGTGAGAAAATGACACCGTGGGAAGCTGCCTGCAGACCCTACCTAGGAAGATTAGGGTCTGGAGTCGGCCTATCCAGCATAACAGGATGCAGCTTTCACCCAGCAACCAGCTCTAGCCAATCAGAGTCTAGTACCCCAACCACAGGTTTTTGTGTTTAAAAACCCTGATCTAAGAACAACCTCCCTTGGTTGGCTCCCCAATTTCTGTTGGTTGGTGCCACTTTCCTTTTTATTCCCCACTAATAAACCCTGCTCTCCTAAGCTCACTGTGTCTGTCCAGTTTCTTGAGTGACTCCAACTTAACGCAGAGGACCTGAATAGACATTTCTTTAAAGCAGACATATAGATGGCCAATAGACATATGAAAATATGCTTAACATCACTGGTCATCAGAGAAATGCAAATTAAAACCACAATGAGATATCACCTCACAATTATCAGAATGGCTATCATCAATAAATAAATGAACATGTGTTGGCGAGAGTGTGGAGAAAAGGAAATCCTCTCGCACTGTTGGTGGGAATGCAGACTGGTACAACCACTGTAGCAAATAGCATGGAGTTTCCTCAAAAAAAAAATGAAAATAAAGCTGTCACATGACCCAATGTTTCCACTTCTAATTTGAGAAGTGAAATAAAAATAAAAATATTAATAAAACACTAATTTGAGAAGATATATGCACCCCTAGGTTTACCATAGCATTACTAATAATAGCCAATAGATGAATGGGTAAAGAAGAAGTGGTATTTGTGTGTGTGTATATATACATATGTATATATGTATATGTTCAAGAAATATTATTCAGCAATAAAAAATGAAATCTTATCATTTATGACAATATAGTTGGACCTAGGGTATATTAGGCTAAGTGAAATAAGTCAGAGAAAAGCAAATACTATATGATATCATTTACATGTAGAATCTAAAAGAACAAAATAAATGAGTAAGCAAAACAAAACAGAAATAGACCCATAGGTATAGAGAACAAGCTGACAGTTTTCAAAGGGGAGTGGGTGGAGGATAGGAAAAAAAAGGAAATGTAATTATTAAGTCTAATATATACTTACTGCCCAAGAAGTTAATTTGTGGAGGAAATTTTTTCGAAGTGAAAAAAATTTAGATTTATTGCATAGTGCTGTGAAAAAAATCATAACTGATGTCCACCTGGATTTGAAAGCCATTAATAATTGGGAAAGCATTTAAATGAATTTGACATTTCAAAAGTCCTTTCTGACAGATATTTGTAAACAAAATGATTGCATAGAGTCCCTGTGGTGTAGAGGGTTACCAAACTCCACCTTGTGGGGGCAGGGCCTGAGGTACGTAAAGCAGGATGCTTGCTCTTCGGCTGTGCCACGGGCGGAGGCCATGTTGAGCCAGTACACTGTCTACCACAGAAGCCACAGTCAGAGACTGGGGACCAAAATCTGCACTTGCACCTTACTCATAGTTTTTGTCAGTTCATTTCCTCCCTCTCTATTACAGTTTATTAATTTTTAGAAAAATCATTTGCTGAAGTGTACAAATGTATATGTAGTTCTATAGCTAATTTTAGTTTTGCTTAACATTAATCTCTCTAAATTTTTCTAGGTATGTTTGTCTTGTGTGCTTTCAAACAGATGTATTTGTTTCAAAAATAATTTAGGTCCAATACAAACATAAAATGCAGCGAATTTTGGCAATTCAGAAAGAATGGAGTTAAAAAAATATGAAGCTACTTGTGAATTAGCCCATACAATGTTGGCCATGACCTTCTGTATACTTGTTCAGGTGTGAGTGGGCAAGCAAGAGATTTGCCTCTAATGCTTCTGGCAGGCAATTTAAAAAGTGAGTACAATTTTTTTTAAATAGCAAATTGTGCAATGTTCTTAAAATGAAAGCAAGTATTTGTAGACTAAGTTTAGGCAGAACATTTTCTCTTTTTAACAAGATTTTATTTATATATAGATAGAGGGGAAGGGAACAAGAAAGAGAGGGAGAGAAACAGTTATGTGTGGTTCCCTCTCACGTGCCCCTACTGGGGACCTGGCCCACAACCCAGGCATGTGCCCTGACTGGGAATCGAACCTGCAACCCTTTGATTTGCAGATTGGTGCTAAATCCACTGAGCCACACCAGCCAGGGCAGAAAATTTTCTTTATATTCTCCTTGATCATATACCTTAGAATGCTATTGACAAGCCCTCCACACTGTTAAGTAAACATAGTGACATGTTCTTCGTGCTCTTCTTTGCAATGCTTCTCAGTGAAGGGTGCTATCTTCATACCAAAGTACGGTAAGACATACAAAGTCTATGCATGTATCTATGTTTACTGTACTAAGAAAGAATAAGAGGACAGTTCCACTTGGGAATAATTTAAGGATCACTTTCAAAAGTAACTGGAGGGGAAAAAAAGACTGCATATCCTACAGAAAATTCTCTTAGGGTATTGTTCCCTGTCTTCAGTTTTAATATGTGAAGGACAATACCGTGCTCTATAAGTTCTTCTAATTATCTCCAGTTAGATTCTGAAAGGCCATTTGGAAGTCTATCTATAGACATGTCCAAAGTGATACCATCTGGTGGTGATAGAGTTTTGCTTTGGCTTACAACTTTTTTGTTATCAAATATTGTTAGTTGAAAATGGGTAACTGGAAGAACACCCGTGAATCTTGACAAGAGTCTGAAATAGTTGTGCTAACCAGAAAAGAGCAGAGTCATATAACACGGCTCTTATGAAACTGGTGTTAGGCTGATATTTTCTGAAAATAAGAAAGCAAACAAGAGCAATGGCTTAAATGAAATGCTGCCTATTTCAGTCCAAAGTGTGCAGAGAGGCCCATGATTATAAATATTCTCCTAAAGATATGATGGAGTTGGTTCTAAAACAGAAAAGTGAGCAACTGACCTCCTAGAGCCCCAGGGAATACATCAGTGGCCAAATGCCACCCTGGATTAGCTAAGTCAGAATCCCCGAGTTTCACCCCAGACCTGCTAAAGCAGGGAATTGGGATGGTGTTGGGGCATCTGCATTTTTAACAAGACTCTTGGGGGATTCTGAAGCACAGATGGGTCAGTGGTCCCTGCCACGAGAGCCTGGCCACCATAATTTTAGTTGGGAAATAAAGTATGATCAAACACTGCAACAATTCTACAATGGCCTAGTAAATCACTCACTCAGTGCCAGCGTTAAGCATCACTATGCTGATATACCCTCAAATTATATAAATACACTTCATGGTTGAAAAACAAGCACAAACTTAATTGGATGAGGTGTCTTGTTGTATGGGTGACCACAATTTACACTAGCTAGAATCTTAGATCAGGAGCATCAGACTGTACAACTCTTAGTTGGTGGTATTACTGGGGCACACTTGTACAATATAATGATGTGTACTTAAAATGTTTTATTTAAAGCTCTTTTTGATGGTAGTAATTAGAAAGCCGTTTCATTTGTCCATTTTGGATGCTCCTATCAGCAATGTGATTTAGTTATATGTGTATAAAATATTGACTATCATTCTACGCTATGTAATGGGGGAAGAAGTTATATATTTATGAGACTCAAACATTGTACTAAACCAAATGTTTCAAATATTTTGAGGGGTAGCAAAATGTGTCTCTAACATGTTGCCCCATTGGAAAGGCTTGTCAGGGGGGCATCTTGACACATCCTGATTCTTGAGGAATAGTGTGCCTCAGAACCAGTCAGGTATCTCCAGCGGGGCCTACCTGAACTCTGAAGAGGAGATGGGGGTTTCCAGAACAAGTTGCACTCAGGACTGACTTTCACCTGCATATAAGTTGTTGATGAGTGTTAAGCCTGAAAGAGCCTCCCACAAGAACATGTAGAGTGTTATTGACTTTTGAACCACAGATTCCTGCCAATGGGATGAGGGGAATATTGTGTCTTTCCTAATCATCTGAACTACATGATCTCACTCCATTCCCGGAATGTGCAAAATAAATCACTGCATGAGCACAATTTATGGTCAAGGAAGTAAAGAGAAGTCCCCTTCCAGCAACAGGAGTGTAAGAACCACGGAGTATCATTTAAAATTAAATGATTCTATTGGTAAAACAAAACAAACTAACAAAAACATGGTTTACAGATGCTTCCTTTTAATAATACATCCTAAAAACCTAGACTAGATTTTCACATGAGGCAAGTGGGCCCTTAGAATTAGTAGAATATAGATGCAACGAAAGAGACATACTTTGTAAAGAGAAAGATAGAGTTTTCTAATAAGTATTTTAATAAATTAAATCAGTTTTTAAAAGCCAAAATATTTGATGGAGCACATGGAGAACCATCCTTGTGGAGCAGGAAAATGAAATATTATTAGCTTTATGATGAAATGAATGGAGCCCTGCCATCCTTTTGCGATGGCCAAGGATGGGAAGGTGAGTTCTACTGTTACAACAGCTCTCAAAAGAATGAGTAAAGCCACAGGGTGTATAAGGTAAAAGAGTCCTGGCTGCAGATGGATCTGAAATGCATAATTTACTATTTTAAAAACAGGTGAATACATAAGGAAATTATTAATAGTTAAGAAAATATGAGGTCACTTACTCCTGCTCCCTTATTCCATTAAAAGCCAACATAAGACAATAAGAGGAGTTTAAAAGGATTGGCAAAGTCAAATTAGGCAAAATTATATGGTTTTAAAGAGAATTTGTAAATAATGACATTATTTTCAGAACAGCTTCTGGCACAGGAGAAAGAATAATAAGGGCCGATGACAGCGGAGCTGGGGTAAAGAAAGTGCTATAATTAGTGCCACAGCAGACTTCCCACCAGGAGCTGTGAGTCTCTGGAGTGCAATCCCATGTAAAAGAAGAGTGGCTGGCCTGGCATCAAATTCAGTAAGGCTTTTACACCTTGCTTGATGCATTGATATTCAACACTACAGGACAGAAGGCTCTAGGTTGTATGAGAACTGTCAGGATCTTTATCAGGGCGACAAGAATTTTTTTAAAGTAAATCATGCAGGGGAACATGTGCAGTACTATCTGATGTTCTTGTTTGCCACTGGGTGGGGGAGAAGGTAGGTCCAGGATGAGACTAGTGAACTGGGATTAAATAAAATGATAAAAAAAATCCAGGACTCCCACTGGGGTTTAGAAGGAAAGTTGTAGTGGGAACATGAGTGTGATATTAAAGGATGGATAAGCAATTGTTGGCTCAGAATAGACTATTAGGGTTTGCATTTCAGAGAAGGATCTATTGTCTTAAGCGATAGATATAATGTGCAGCCTATGAGATATATTATGTAAAACTATGAGAATGGTTTAATGAAAAATTAAAGTCAAAGACCAACGAAATATAAAGCTGGAATCTGGATGCATCATCTACTTGGACCCAGGGCTAGAGAATCAGACTTCAAGTCAGGCACTGATATACATGAGTGAAGAGAAGAGAGATCAAGAGACTGGCAGGCCAGCAACCGAAGGGCCACCATCAATAATGGTCAAGTCCCTCAAAAGGGCCAACCTCTGCTTATGAATGGAAGAGTAGTCATATGGATTTAGAATTGGTGAGGAGGAGAGCTCTGGAGGGTGGTTGGAGAATGGTAATTGGTGTTCTCAACATATGGCTTAATTTTGGTACAGGAAAAAAAGTATGAGTGATGTAGATTCTTAGAATATAAGATGTTTTTTTTGCTCTCAGTGGAAAGGAAGTTCCAGAAGGCACATGGAAAGAATTGGGAGAAA
This sequence comes from Tonatia bakeri, assembly GCA_004024845.1. Taxonomy (NCBI): domain Eukaryota; kingdom Metazoa; phylum Chordata; class Mammalia; order Chiroptera; family Phyllostomidae; genus Tonatia; species Tonatia bakeri. The sequence goes on from PVIA01003925.1 coordinate 43,742, forward strand.
ATGGAACAAAAGAACCCAATGGGGGAAAATGTGTAGATTATCAATTCATTAATTCAAGAGATGTTTATCCAGTAACTTCTATCTGAAAGGAAGGACAGGATGGAGAAAGGGAGGGAAGGAGGAAGGAATTTGTGTTAGGGAAAAGTCTTTCTACAACAGCAGAAATATGGGACCTAGGTATTTGTAAACATTGAGGAAAACTAGCCACCAAAATAAAAGTTATAATTTAAGAGAGGGAGTAAACTAGATGAAAAAGGGAACTCTTTAAAAGGCCAGTATATAAACTTAATATACATTGTGGGATACTCTCAAACTAAATAACTGAGTGATATCCATCTACCTATCTATTTATCTATTGATCTATTCATCGAAGGATCGCAATCAGTTACCTATAACTCAGTTATACACACAAATGCATACACTCATGTATATGTTGGTAATATTCTAAAATGATCGTATTTTCATCTTTAATGGCTTTTCTACATGATCTAGACACAGTTTTATACACAAGTTCCCCACCTCATTGACCTGAACTATATCTAAGGAGAGCTTCTATGTCTATGCTCCTGTGCAAGGAAATATCACTTCTTTTTTGAGATGCTCTTATTAATAGATCTGCAGTAAATCAAGCTTCATGTTGCCATATATTGTTAAGGATTTTCCATTCCCACAAATATTATGTTTGCATCATACTCCCTTTGGAAATTATCATATTAACTCAAATGCTATGAAACTAATTAGAAACTCTGTAACAAACAACAGTTTGTATTTTTTGAATTGAGTATTATCTTTCTGTTATTGCCTAGAGGCTGAGCCTGTGAACAGGAATGGATGGAATAGATGTTTGGGCAAAATAGTTTTGGGAAAAAGTAGCACAAGCAGTACCTCCTTAGGCATATTTTCCTGGGACCTGCTGTGACCTTGGCCTAAGAATCACAAAATGGGGATCCCTTCCAGGCTGAGGCAACAAGCTTAGCTGGAGCTTGGAAAGGGAGCTGACACAGACCCAGAAGGCCACTAACAAATGCAGATATTCTGGGGAAAAAAATAGACTGCTTTTTCAAAGATGTGAAATTGTAAATTTTCGAGTATAAAAATGTAATTTTTTTCCTTTTTCCTAGAGCTCTGCTTCATTTTTGTTCTCAAATTAACCACTTGCCATTGGTTTACCACAGGAGACAATGAGGACCTGAGACAGTAAGTCATGCTCATTGGCTGCGTAGGGCTGACGGAAAGCCAGGGAGCTCTGTAGGCCAATGGTGGGCTGTGGCAGGCTGTGGAGGCAGGTCTGCCCATGCTTAGCTTGGGGATAGGACTAGGGGCAGGAACTGCAGCTGGAGAGGGAGAAACAGTGAAAGCAGGGCAGGGCCAGAGAGGTGCTTCAGGAAACTTTTCTTTGCTACCTTACTTCCCATTCACGGCCACTTATCTAGATGAAAGTGAAGATGGCTGTCCTCTCTTTAGGGCTGATTGAGGAGGAGTGGTGAGTCTCCAGTCTGTGATAATGGATCACTCAAAGCAAAGCATCCTCCCACTGAAATAGATAGTGTACGTTGGGATTTTTACTCAGAGCTTCACTTTGTCTTTAGAAAATACCCCATCCTCAAATCATAGTTTCTAGGAGTCAAATTAAATTAATTCAAAGTTAATTCAGCTTCATTTTTGATACAAGTCAAAATAAACAGTGCTGCCCTGGCTGATGTGGCTCAGTGGATTGAACACTGGCTTACAAACCAGAGGGTTTCAGGTTCGATTCCTAGTCAGGGCACATGCCTGGGTTGCAGGCCAGGTCCCCAGTAGGGGGCATGCAAGAGGCAACCACACATTGATATTTCTCTCCCTCTCTTTCTCCCTCCCTTCCCCTTGCTCTAAAAATAAATAAATAAAATATTTAAAAAATAAACAGTGCTGAATAAAAATGAATTTTAAATCAAAATCCTTGGTAGTGATTCTGTCATTTCTCAGAATCATTTAGGGAAGTAAAAAGTAGAAAATATACATTTTTTAATTTATCATTAAACTTAAAATAGTGCTAAAAGTTTTACATATAATCACCCCCCCAAAATTGCTTACTTATGTAAATGCTATAGTTACTAGTCTACTAAATTGAAAATCACAAGTCATCATTTTCTTTGAGTCTTTTGGCTCAGATAAAAGCTCCAAAATGTAATGTTCTATGTACATGTGGTTTTACATAATTTTATGAAATATTTCTGTATTAATCTTAACCCTCTTTATTATAGTCCCTGTTCTTAAAACAGCATTAAAAACCTTGTATATCATGATTATCCTTGGTTATATAAACTTATTGGAAAAAATATTTTGGTTATTAAGAACTCTACCACAGGGCTTAATTCAATTCTTAACTGCAATGATTTGACACTAATTATGAGCGAATATCCAACTTATCTAATCAACAACAACAAGATTTTTCATATGATACAGAGGACAAAGTGGATGTGATTATTGAGTTCTGAATGTTTTTTACTTAAAAACTGCACAATGAGCATCCTACACAGTTGTGGGGGTACTACCACGTTGAATGTGATAAAACTTTTTTCATGAAGACAGAGTAAGTCAGGCAGAAAGAACTTGAAGTACGTAAGGTAAGGGTTCAACAAGTGGCATCGTGCTACACGCGCGGCATACAACAATTGTATAAATACATTTCATGAAACACTTAAAGACACTAACTCCAAAGTTGATCAAGAAAATACACGATAGTAGAAATACGTGGCAACTGGGAGAGAGCTTTTTGCCTCCTCTTTAATTTCAATAGTCTCTAGAAAACAATCTCCTTCAAATTTGGGGAGATAACAGCATTTTTCATGCCTTTGCAGTTCATTTTTTGTGGTACATAAGGTAATAGAATAGACTTATATTAACAGTATTTTCTCTGTTTACATATCTGCTCTAAAAAATTCTATTATTTTGCTTCATGCCATTTGAAAACTAGTTGCACATGACCTGATAAAATTGTCTTATTTTGACTCATAACCTATAGGAAGTAGAAAAGTTATCTGTTGTAAAATTAATTATAGTTGAAAAGCTTCCTAATTTATGACTACCCAGACTTTTTTGAAATGCAAGTGAGTACTATTATTTTATCAGTGAAACATTCTATTATTACACTAGTAATAAAATAATAATAGCCCTCCTCACCACTTGTTTCCCTAAGTGTCTTCAGGATTTGTCATCTTGATACTCCAGGTTTATGTATATTCAAACTATATGTTATGGGCATTTTTACCTGTATCTTCATTAAAACAGTATACATTGGAAATAAAATTTAGTATTATTGTGCCTAACACTTTTGAAATTAACCCATCAATGATTTGTAACAGTTATTTAATATCCAAGAAAAGCTCTAAGCCCTGGAGAATTTAGAAGTCATTTTCCTCAGAAACTACAGTCATATTTTGCCAAGAATAAATAAATTCAACTATGGCACTTTTCATGGGTTTGTAGTTTAAAAATAATGAAATGCAAGTGGATTCTATATTAGATAAAATTATTATCTCATACCATTAATAACAAACTTCAGTAACATTAATGACATTTTACATTAAATCTTTGAAATATATAAAAATAACACATTCTTTGTATAGAATAAAACAGTCAGAACACATTCTTGCTATAAGAAGTCTTCTCATTTGTGTTATTAGCACATAATGAGGTAAGTAGTTGACCCTTTGTTCCATAGTTTGGCAGGTTTGGAAAACACCTATTTCGCTACCTTTTCCCATTGAGAGGATTTCATTCTAGACCTCTGAGAAGGATTCTGGCTTGAATGTGTGGAGAGCAATACGCATATTCTATTATTATTCCACTCCCTCAGTTTCTCATAAGAACTGGTGTTTGTTTGCTTTTCCTCCCAGTTAATATTCCCTCTTAGAAACTGCTTCCTCAAACTTAGCCTTAGTAAGTGTAAATAAAATTGGAAATTGGAAAGTTTTGTGTTAGAAACTCGAGTCATCCAGATAGCAATAAAGCACATGCGGGCCTTAAAATCAGTTGCCTTTCACATTGCACTTGTAACTCAGGGACAGTGTTTCACAAACCATCATCTCTTTGACTGAGGTGACACTGAGTGACATTCAGCACTGATACTCAGCCTCTTCTTTCAGACCTCCAACCAGGCTGACAGTAGGGATGATGATGATCCCTGTTGTCGGTGCTTGTGAGGTAAAATACTTTATATCACATGGCCTAATAAACAGGTGCCAGGCTGTAGTATTTGGAGCAGTGGTTCTCAAATTTTAAGTTGCATCAGAATCACCTGTAGGGCTTGTTAACGCAAAGATTCCTGGATACCACCCCCAAAGTTTCTGATTCAACAGATCTGAGATAGGGTGGAAATTCACATGTCTAATAAAATGTCCGGCAATGCTCGTGGTTCAGGAATCACACTTTGGGAGTCATGGATTTAGAGCCAAGGAATTCTGACTTCTGAGTCTGAACTTAGTACACAATCACACAGCCCCTGCCTCTCTCTCTCTTTCTCTCTCCCTCCTGTTCTCCTTCTTTCAATTTCTCTCATTCTTACATGATAAAGAACTAGATATATTAGGGTCTAAAGGAGTTAGCTCTTACTCTGAGATATTACTTAACTATTAAGGCATATTATCAATATCATCTGAAGATATCTTCAAATCATTTAAAGTGCTAGCTTTCATCACAACCTAAAAATTACAACTCTCCTTTCATGCAGTATGAGAAAAAAGTTCTCAAATGTACAAAGGGGGTAGAGAAGAGAGTTACAATGCTTTGTGTTCATTGCCATTATCTTGCTAACTAGCAATATAATTTTAATAAACCTCATATGCAAGAGTAGTTTTTGTTTTAAGTAGTAAAAAGCACAAGGTAATCCCCAATTCTAAAATATAAAAACAACTAGTGGATCATTTGTTTGTTATGACTGTTTGCTTAAAGTGATGAATTGGGTAAAAACAAAAAAAGAACAAGATAATTTTATCTTCTGTGAAAATCTGTCTTAAATATTGTTCTCCAGATCTTGTTTCAATTAAAATAAGAACACCTGCTACCATCATACAAAAGCAAGTTTTTATGAAAATATCTTTTACTTTCAATTTAACTTTGAAGTGAATATTTGAATCAGGAAAAAATGCAGAAAAACAAATTTGGGCTATTCAGTGCTTTGAACCCAAGCTTACATTTGTACAAAATATATTGCACTCTTACTCATTCGTGTGGAGGTTAAAGGCAAGCCCCTCCATTAGCCTAATCACCTGACTTCCAGCTACAAGCCTTCCAGCCACAAGCCCAGGTGGAATTCGCGGACATCAGCATTGTCACTATAATTAAATAGAAACAAAAAACGCCAACCCCCCGGGCGTGGGGGGGGACAGCACCACTGCTTGTGGCGCTGCTCTGTGGGTGTGGGAACCCGTCCCCCACAATGCTTTGCTGCCCTGCAGGTTCTGTCCCCTCATCTCCCTCAGCAGACCTGAGCTGTTAAAGGCACATTTACATCCACCCCCACCTCATTTCCTAGCACCCAGCACAGCTGGTGCTTTCTGGTAGGTGTTTGATAAATGTTTATAGAATTTAAATAAGTGAAAATATTTACCATCAAATCTCCATGGCAATAACCTGTCCAGAGGGTGCTTTCTGGTACGTTTTTGATACATGTGTATGGGATTTCAGTAAATGCAAGTGTTTACCATCAAATCTCCATGGCATTAACCTGTGCAATACGGAACCCAGCTGTGATTTAATAGTCCACTACTCTTTTTCTTTGTAAATCGCACTTTTTTAACTTAATCCACCAAAGCTAACTACATCATTTTCACTGGCTAGAAGAGTATAATAATGTGATTTTATCTTACGTAAATGTTGGAGTCTTAGATATGAAAACTATTATGTATTCCAAAATTTGTATTTTATTACTGTGTCTTACTGGCCATATGTTGAGATGAGAAATGGTAAAGTTACAAACCTGAGAAAATTCTGTTACTGAGTGATAAAATTCATGGAAAATAAAGTTTAATAGTATTTACTTTTATATAGATTTGGAAGGTAGCTTTTGAGTTATCTAATATAATATGCTATTTTGTATATAAATATTCTCTGAGATACACATCGTAATGACAGTCTTTTGTGATTTTTAAAACTATAATGTCAACTATCATGTTTTGTTAATTCAGAGTTAGCAATTGCTACTTCTTTGAGTTGCCAAAAGATTATTGGAGAACTTTTGTTAATTTTAGCAACCAATTTGAATGTGAGATTGAAATAATTAGAATAGGAAATTGTTAAACATTTAATTGACACAATCATAATACAGGAAACTAAAAGTGAAATAGCCTGAAATAAATTCAGTTGAAGGTTAAATTTCTAAGATATTTAAATCAAAAATTGAGAAATTAGTTTAAACTGACTTTTATTTCCAAAGAGCAATAGGTTTTTCTTTTCCAAAAATGGGTCCACAAAGTAATTTTAGCTTCAGATTGTTCAGATAATAAAATTTCTGTGTACAGAGATTTAAAAAAAAAGAATAGTTTTACTCAGGTATTCTTGTCATGTGAATAAATATTCTACCAGTTTTGAAGCAGCCCCACTCCATTGGCTGCTGGGAGTGTGCTTATACTGGTGAGTACGACTTGCTCCGAGAGTTTGGATATGTTATCCAAGTTGCTGACCTGGGTGGTCAGAGACTTTCTGCTCTCTGTGCTCGTGCGCCCCCTGGCGAGCCGGTCCTCCTGGCGATGGTGCACTCCAAGGCAACAGCAAGAAAATGCAGCTTTAAATTCCTCTCGAAATTTTCCTGGCAAACCAGGGAAATGAAAGGAAAAAGAACTGTGCGTAAATATGTTTTAACAAATCATGAGTAGGGTACAACCGAGTTGCTCCCTTGAGCCAAACTAACAATGAGGTGTCACATTTTGCAAAGATGGGGAAATTAGGAAAAGGAAATTGCGTTAGTGGAAGCATGGTAGACTCTTGAAACAATGAGGTATTTTCATAAAATAACGAGACTGCTTTTCATGTGTGATATTTGCAGTGTGTTTCATTCCTTTCTGGTTAAACCTTATATGTTTGTGAATGTGGGTTATTTTTTAAGTAGTTAACTATAATAAAAGTGATCAGCAGAATACCTAGAAATATTTAATAATTTCAAAATAATAAAACTCATGCTGTACACAGCCCAAACTATACAGACATTGCCCATTTTACTCTGAAAAAAAAAACTGTTCTACTAAAACAATCGTCAAAATATCTAGAAAATATCTTAAAATATCTACAGTCTCTAAAGTTTCATAATCTGCATAGGCAGCACAACAAACTGAAAAAAAATTAAGAAATTATTCCTTGTCATTAAATTACTGACATGAAGTTAGAGAGGTATGAAAATTAAACATTTACCTTTTTAAGGGTAAATGGCAGTGTTGGAAATCATAATTCATTTTCTTTGAGTCTCAATAACCAAATTGGGTTATTGAATGATCAAATGGGAAGAGCAAGGTTAAGGGCCAAGACAATAGCAGGAGCCTAAGTCCTCAGTGATTATCAGCTGCCTTCCCTAACTCACTCTTAACCACAAACTAGCACTTTGACTTTGGCACTGGGCTTCTATTTCAAACGCTTAGTGCAAGGCCCAGAGCTTTAGTCAAACCTAACCTCTTGGCAATTGCTTCCCTACTGCTTTCCAAGCTACAGCTCCACAAGGCCCCTTGTCCCTTCAAACACCACACAAGCAGTCTAATCTGGTTGTCTCAGACTGAATGTAGTCTTTCTTTCAGAGACTGGAATTGGGTGTGGCAGAGGAAGGCTGAAAAGGGGCAACTGAATACAGAACAAACTTCACACAAACACCACCTGATTTTCTGAGAGGTGGAATAAAAATAAACATATAGGATATATGCAATGTTTGAAAAAGTTATTTTAAAAATATCTAATTGGTTGTCTTTTTTATTTTTATAACTCAGAAAGCCAAATGGAGAGTTACAAAATATATATACTTTAATCAATATGCAATAAAATAAAGTGCTTATTTTACCATATATTTATCATATTATATTTGGAGATATTAATGAAAAGGAAATAGCCAACCACTTTGAGTATAAGACAATGTAAAGATGTAGTTAATTAAAACACAATTCTAAAAGTCAATCAGGCAAATTCTATATAAAATAATAATTAAATGATTTTTATTATTGTATTAATTCATAAACAGGTTAAATAACTCATAGATGTGTGTATGTTTGTCATTTGGCTTAGGTGTTATTCAGGAGGAATATCTTTTTTCTTTTTCCTTTTTTTTATGGTCAGTGAGACATCTTGAAAAAAGCCTAAGAGATGTTAGCCACAATATTAATGTAAATAGAAAAGTACAAGAAAGTGGAAATTTCCCAGTTCAATCTCAATTAGGCTACAAACGTTGGCCAAGGAAATATTACAGCAAAGCTGTTTTATTTTCAGATAAAGTTATTTTACATTTTCATAAATTAAAGTTTAATGTATGACAAGCAAGATTCTATGTTATTCAGCTCTCACAATTTTCACTTTCCTCCTATTTCAAAATTTCTTCTAAATTTTATTGGAAAAAAATCCCTTCAATAATTTCATCAGCTGACTTAGGTAATGTATTCTGCTCGTAAGGGAAAAACCTCAAGACAAATCAGATCAGGGAAATTTTTTTTATTGTATAGCATCTAAGCTCTTCATCCAGTTCAAGGGTGTTCCAAACTTCTGGTCATTGGTTCCTCACCCTTGGTTAGAACTGTGGTTTATATAGAAGCAGAAGTTGAAAACTTACCACTGAGAAAATTATAAATAATTGGGTTCGCAGCACTATTAGCGTATACGAGCCAGTGTGAAAATGTAAACCAGGCATATACAGTCTCCCTGTCTTCCGTATGGGTAAACATTCCAAATACTCTGCAAGAAAAATAATGATAACAGGAAATCTAGTCTGATTCTGGAGAATACATTTTCAATAATTAAATTCAAAGGTGAACACAACCCTTGACAGAAGCTGCCTGCCCCCTGTCTTCCCTGCTGCATTGACCACTGGTAGGTTTATGGCACTACGGTCGGTGGGTTTAGAAAAACTTCAGCACATGAACTGAAACTCTACGGCACCATCAGTAAATCAAATGTCAAATCAGGTTACAGAAGGACTCTCTCTCTTCTAAACAGCAAATGCAATAATAGTTCTTATAGTAAAGACTGTAAGAACATATAGTTAAACATATTTCTGTTTCCCTTTTTTCATTTTGTCTCTCAATACGATAGGGCAAGTTCGTGAATATTCCATTGTGTGTGTGGCATTTAAAAAGCAGTCCTGAATGGTAGTCTGTAAGGTCTTCCTACTTTAATTTGTGCATTGATCAAAGTATTAAATTTCTTCAACTCCAATATTTCCAGGCGTGTTGAAATTTGCTTCTGGGACTTTTTTATACCCAGGGAAGAACTGGTTTTCAGTAGGCAAAATTCTGGTAATTTCTTAAAATTCATGGGTTTTAATGCTTTTATTATTTTTAACTGTAAAAAATATCTCATTCTGATATTCTTAATGAAATCTTAAACATTTGTTCCATATTTAGAAACACCCCATCTATCTAATTCTATTCACTAGCCAACAGCAGGTAACTGGCAATTACTCCATATATTTATAGACTGAAGATTATAAGGCATTCCCTGCCAGAATTCTACCGTTAACTGTGTAATTTGTATCCCTGATAGAAATGCATTCCAGAATAAAGTGATGCTCTATGGAGTGGATCGTGAACAAATGGAATCAGTGATGATAGGCCTCTCTCTCTACTGCAGCCTAGCTCTGAAATCCCAGTCAGATCAGGGCTGCTTTAAAAAGGTTGGTTTGAATTATTCAGGCAAAAATTTAAGTTTCTAGAAAAGGAATTGAGAAATTTATTTGAGGAAGAAGATAAGTATAATATGTAAGGGCAAACAAAGATATACACATTTAAAGAAAATATGCATGGTAAAGAGAAAGATTATTATGAGGTTATTAATTTATTTTTTTTTAGTTTGTGGAAAAGAGCAGGATGCTCAAAAATTTCAAATATTTTAAATTAAACATGTACTTTCTCCTTAGAAAGCAATTTCCTTTCATCGGAAAGGAAGGTATTTAAGTTGAAAGAATAAGAGAAATATTATAGACAAGCAGGTATTTGGAAATAGCTGGAGGAAAGTATAAGTGCTGAGTGCAGGAAATTCAAAGGAACAATCCAGAGAGCAGTAAATCTAATTTTCATTGAATTTAGACTAAAAGTACAAAAAAAGAAAAAAAAAGTCCACTTAGTTTCACAGCATATTTACAAAGTTTTTAAGGGCAGAATATGTCATCTAGCAAAAGACCACAATAAATTTGTATATGATGGCTGTGGACAAGCAAAATTAAAAAGGAAATCATGAAAAGATATGGGGAGTAGAGTCACTCCTTTTCTCATGAGTCAGTGTATGTCTCAAGGACTCAAGTGGTTGACATCATTTACCTTTAAGATGGCGTCTGTAGTAAATAATATTACTAAACAAAAGTGCATTTTTTTCTTTTTCTCCGTGGAAAAAGGCATGAAGCAATTGATAAAAGGGCCGAAGAGAATGAGAAATCTTTGCAGCTGAGTCTACCACCTTTCGTCTGTGAGACTCCAGCCAAAAACTCTCTCCAGAGTCCCCAGCTGTGAGGAACATGCTATTGATTCTGAATCACGGAAAAGTGAGAGCAACGATCCTAGTTTTAGTTCTCAGTCTATTATAAACAGAATTAATATTACCTGGGGACCAGCCTGTGTGCAACAGTTCTGATGATTCTCAATAAAGTCGACTGGCCATGAAGTTCAAGTGTAGCATTGCCCTTGCATCAGCTGTGTTGTGTTGGTTAATTATGTTAACTTAATAGGGTGTCAGCAGTGTAACACATAACACACTTTTCCTGGCTGAAAAGTTTTGTACTGATTTTTTATTAATATTCACCCTGAGCTTGATTCATGCACTTTAGGAAATGTATTTTCTTTCTGTTTAAACATTCAAAATAGAGTATATGTTATGGTTTCATTTTTTGTGCATTTGCTCACAAATGCACTTTCAAGTATAATTAGAATGCTAACAAAACATTCTTATCTCTTTTTAATCATTTAGATAAAATTCTGTCACAATTCCCCAAATCTTTGAAAGCAACATTTTGGAAAACCCATTTGTTCTGATCAAAAGAGAACTCTAAGCTGTAAATGAGGTTTTTTTCTTTCTTTCTTTCTTTCTTTCTTTCTTTCTTTCTTTCTTTCTTTCTTTCTTTCTTTCTTTCTTTTTTGCATTAGAACTTTTTTCTGCAATTAGCTTGAAAAGGTCAGGGGAACATCTGTTTTGTGTCTGCCATTCAACAAAGAATTTGCATGAACAAGAGCATTTACAGTCTGAACATCTAAAAGGATGTTTGCCTTACCTGTCGGTAACAACACCACCAAGTTATCAGGCCTGACAAGCTATCTAGACAAAGTATTTAGGTTTTTCTGTGGCTTAAAAAGAATTCATAAAAAGCAAGAAATGACAGATTACTTCATTTTCAAAGAATAGATTAACTTTACCTCTTTAGCACATTGAGGATGCTAATTGGTAGATAGCAAATTGCAAACACCAAAAGCACAACCATCAGCATCCGGGCTGTTTTTCGTCTGGCTCGGATCTGCTTTATTTCAGCAGCCACAGCACTAATCCTGGACTTGGTCTGCTGTCCTGGCCCTCGAGGCTGTGGAACGGGCTGCAGAGGCTTCCATTTTCTCTGAACTACAGAAGACGTTCCAGGGATCTGAAAGAAGCAGAGACCCTTTATTGCTATCTGACTAGGAAAGTTCCACTTTGGAGAAGTAATTAAGACACAATGAGGAGAGCGTCCCAGACACCATGCTCTGAGAGGTTGGAGGGCTTTGAGGGCCTATTTCCTGAACATTTGCTGAATGGAGCATGTTCTTAATACATTCAAGTGCCAAATAGGAGTTTGAATGGAAAAATGTGGAAACATCAAAATATCGTCAAGGTCTAAAGAGAGCTACAAATGGAAAAGATATCTCTTTATAAAAAGAAAAGTTATATATCCAGACAATGGAATATTATTCAGTGCTATAAAGAAATAAGCTATCAAACCATAGAAAAGAGAAACCTTAAATGCATAAAACTAAGTAAAAGAAGCCAATCTAAAAATACTACATAGGATATGATTCCAACTACATTACATCCTGGAAAAGATAAAACTATGAACACACTAAAATGATCAGCGATGCTGAAGTGGGCAGGAATGAATAGGCAAAGTACAGAGGATTTTTAGAACACTGAAAATACTCTGTGTAACCCATAATGATGGGTACATGGCATTAGATATTATACAAAGTATTTGGGTACAGTGTCTAAACCCACAGAATGTACAACATCAAGCGTGAACCACAAGGTAAACTAGAGACTTTGGGTGACTACGTGTCCGTGTAGGTTCCCCAAGTGCAGCCACTTTTCTGGGGCATGTTGATTATGGGGACACTGTGCATAGGTGGAGCTGGGGCAAGTAGGGATTCTCTGGTATCTTTTACTCAATTTTGCTGTGAACCCAAACTGCTCTAAACAAAACAAAAAAACAAAGACAACTATTAATTTAAAAAAGAGAGAGGCATAAAAACTGGTTTAGAATAGCAAACGGATGACAACCATACCATTTTCTTAGGAATCCTGGTTCAGCTCAGATTCCCAAGTTTGAAAGAAGGAAAACCTAGCAGGTAATTGCAAGTCACCTGAATGGATTTTTCATGTTTCACTACTGCCATCTACTGCCAGGTGGAAAAATAGGACTTAACTACTTTTTGCTTTTTAGTAGGTTTTCTGATTCTCAAGTTTGGCCAATGCAAACCTTTGAATGAAGGGAATAAAAAATAAAAAAAAAATCTCTGTTGCTTACTATGTATTGCTATGAAGTTGCCTGAGATTATTATTATGGTCTGGCACTTTAACATGCTCAAACACGGAACACCCCTGTGGCCTTACGTTAGCATTTTGAATACCCGGAATGTGTTAAAACAGTTACACAGCTTGTACTCTTCCATTTCTTTTCAAAGTTATTTGATAAAATGAGGGAGTCCTTCCAAGTATAATACTTTCTTAACTGTAAGCTCATAGAGAGTGATAGGGTTTAGTGAGCAAAACAATAAGATTCAGCATGTATAATTTTTTAAAAAGGAAACTGTGCCAGTGAGCATACCATATGGCCGTCTTAGTTCTACTAAGATCACTCAGCTCTTGTTCTTCTCTCTGTGATGCACACCTGGACAGACCAGCATGTCCTGGTGGCCTCTCCAAGTGGATGTTGGATGGATTCTGTTGCTTTAAACATCACAAGATCCAAGTCTGTTAGATAATCTTTAATCTGAGCACAGAATTTTACTTTGACTTTCACACATATGAATTAACATGATGCTCCTTTTGGCCGTAACTATTTTCTTTTGAAAAGGAGCAAATACAGTTAATGAAAATCTGCCCTTAAACAGAACAAATTAGAAAATGATTTCTCTTCCAAATCTGTCTGTCCTGTCCTGTAGACTGATCTTTTCAGTCTGATAGCCCCCCTCAGCCTTCTTACCGCTAGTTGGCAGAAGACAGGTGCTCGTGAGGATCTTTCCTGCTCTGAGTCACTTTTTAAATTAATATTTTTTTAAAAATGAGGAAAAGCTGCAATGGAAAGTTCCAGAAGAACTTTAGAATGAATAACCATATAAATGTCTGCTAAATGGCCTTGATCTGTCATATAAATGATCTCTGAGTGATCATTTAAACCTTAGGAATTGTATTATTGCGTGCTCCCCTGAAGGAGAGATTCAACCATCTGCACCTGATGACTTCTATAACCATCAGCAAGAGTTCCCATAAAGCAGGGACGTCAAATTCATTTTCACCCGGGGGCCACATCAGCCTTGCAGTTGCCTTCAAAGGGCCAAATGTAATGTTAGGACTGTATGAATGTAACTACTCCTTAACTAGGAGCAAGAAGCTTGGCACTGCCCTCAGGTAGAAACAAGGTACCGGGCCTGATAAAACAAGGTGGAGGGCTGGATTCAGCCCACGGGCCTTGTGTTTGCCACCCGTGCCTTAAAGAGAGTCTGTCACAGGAAGCATGGCTCTAGTCCTGCAACCAGGAAAAAATAAGGTCATGGTAGCATCCTTTTAGATGATGATCTAAGTAAGGGTAGGAGACATTTAATCTGCACTTATTTGAGGAGACGTACAAATGACGCCATTGGTCAGCTGTCTACGCCTAGAGAAAGCATAATATATACAAAATTCACTGATATTAACTGAGCACCAGGAACTATGCATGATCTTAAGTAATCATTAATGCCTTTCTAAAGGTAGATTATTATGAATTTTACTGAATAGGTAATCAAGTTGGCACCGAGAAGGATTAAATAAACTAAGTATTAAATAAATTAAATAAAATACCAAGTCTATATCTTTAATAATTAACAAAGCAGAATTAGCACTCAGGTCTGACTGCAAAGCTCATGTTTTTCCATCAGGGTGCAAGGTTTCCATTTACAAACTTCATCACATGTGATATACGAGGTCTGTCTGGAAAAAAGTCCAGCCATTATTAACATAACAAGAACAGTTTGTGCAACATCCATGTAACCTAGAAGCCAAGGAGAGTGGACTGGAATGCTCATGTATGAACAATGACAACTTCGCTGTACTAGTCAGTGGGGGCAGTAGATGCCATTGAGTGAGCATGTGTACTGTGTGGCTGTTGCACTCAAAATGACTGAGCAAGAAGAGCAATGAATCTGCTCAAATTTTGTGTTAAGCTTGAACATACCTCTGCAGAAACTATTTGGGTGATTCAGAAGGCTACAGCTATGGGCAACTGGTGATTGGCAGCTTCATCATGACAATGTGCTCATTCATGCATCACATCTTGTGCACAATTTTTGGCAAAACATCAAATCACCCAGGTCACTCAGCCCTGCTATAGCCCACATATGGTACTCTGTGACTTTTGGCTTTTCTGAAAACTAAAATCACCTTTGAAAGGGAAGAAATTTCAGACCATCGATGAGATTCAGGAAAATATGACAGGGAAGCTGGTGGCAATTGGGAAAACTGTATGAGGTCCCAAGGTGCATACTTTGAAGAGAACTGAGGCATCATCATCCCATGTACAATGTGTCTTGTATCTTCTTCAATAAATGTCTCTATTTTTCATTACATGGGTGGATACTTTCTGGACAGACCTTGTATTTAGTTATTCACTGGTTACTTTAGGGAGCGCTGTTTTGGTGTAGTGGTGGAAGTTGAATCAGAATGAAGTGGGCTGAGAAATCAGGTGAGGTGGAAGGTGTTGAGAAAAAGGATCCAACAAGTGGAAATGTCAAAATTTTAGCTAGAAGGAGGGGGGAAAAGAGTTAAGTTGGCAGCTGGAGAGGTATGTTAGTTTGGTTGATGCTTTTTCTTAGTATTTGCCAAATGCCTGCTCCAGGAGGATATTGTATTTACTCTATGTTTTAATTCATCACCCACTTTATTATAATAGAGTGAAACTGACACTTGCAGGTGCTGTCTCATATGAAATTATAACCTCCTTACATTGCTCTGTCTGGCAGGAACAATGTGTCCAGTTTCTTGTTTCTTACATTGGGTACCATTTGAGGATGGTTGTGTTAAAAAACTCCGTGACATTTTCCAAATACTTTTTTACCTTTTTTTTAAATTCTGTTAGTTGAGATGCACATGCCAACTTCTATTATGAAGATCATAAGTCCTTTCTTTGTCCCACCATCTGTAGACAAGACTATAATGTTCCTCGTTGACTTGTGTTGGCACCCTTGTAAAATCCTTTGACAATAAATGTAAGGGTTTATTTGCAGACTTTGAATTCTATTTTATTGATCTATATCATCATAGGTATGTAAATACCTCACTATCTTGATTTCTCTAGCTTTATAATAAGATTTAAATTTAAGAAGTGAGTCCTCCCAATTTGTCCTTTTTTTGTTTTGAGAGATTATTTTGGCTATTCTCTGTCTCTTGCATTTCCATGTTAATTTTAGTATCAGTTTGCCAGTTTATGCAAAAAAAAGACAACTGGGATTTTTGTAGGTATTGTGTTTAGATAAATTTGGGGTATTTTTCAATCTTAATAATATTAAGTTTTACAATCCATGAACATGGACTATTATTTAGTCCTTTAACTAAAAGTTATGATATTTTTATGATATTTTTTTTAGTTTTAAGTTTAGAAGATGCATGTTTCTCTTATTAAATTTATTTCTAAGTAATCTATATTTTTGGCTTTTAAGTCAAATTATTCTGTTGATTTTAGTCTTTGGTTTTTCTTTGCTAGTGTACAGAAGTAAAACTGATTTTTTTCTATTGGTCTTTTATCCTAGTAACTTACTAGACTTGTTTATTAGTTCAAATATATTTTTCACATGTGGATTTTTTAATAATTTTCTATATATGAGATCATATAATCTATAAAAATGATAGCTTGCTTTTTACTGTACAATCTTATCCCTTTTATGTTTATTATTATTAATGTTATTTCTAGACTAGCTGACTTGGATGAAATCTAGTTTTATTCAATATTGAATAGAAGTGGTAAGAGTAGACATCTGCATCTCGTCCTGGTCTTAGAGATACAGCCTTTCACCATTAAGTGTCATTAACTGTGAAGTTTTTTAGATATTCTTTGTCAAATTGAGGAAATCTCTTTTATTCCTAGTGGCTTAGTGCCTTTATTAAAAAAAAAAAGATTTTATTTATTTCTTAGAGAGGAGGATATAGGGGGAGAGAGACAGAGAGGGACATCGATGTTCAAGAGCAACATTGATAGGTTGCCTTTCACAGGCCCCCAGCTGGGGACCTGGCCCACAACCCAGGTGTGTGTTCTGACTGGGAACCCAACCAGTGACCACCAGCCAGGACACTGCTTTCGTCTTTACAGTGTTATATTTTGTCAAATGTTTTTGCTGCAACTATTGAAATGATCATGTGGCTTTTACCTTTTATTCTGTTAATATGTTGTATTACATTGTTTGACATGCATGTGTTAAACCCATGTTGCACTGTTGAACTAAATTACACGTGGTCATCATGTATAACCATTTTTATATATTGAGTTTGGTTTGCTAGTGGTTTGTTGTGTATTTTAACACGTATATTCAAAAACATATCAGTAGTTTTCTTGTGATGCCTTTGTCTGGTTTTAATATCTGTAATGCTGACCTCAAGGAATGAGCTGGGAGTGTTCCCCCCTCTTCTATTTTTTGAAAGAGCTGGTGAAGATTTGAAGCTAACTCTTCTCGATGTTAGGTAGAAATTAATGGTGAAGCTAACAGGGCCTTTTTCTGTGGGAAGTTTATTTCTAATTCAATCTTTTCACTTATAATAGGTCTACTCAGTTATTTCTAATTCTCTATTAGTCAATTTCTGTAGTTTGCATCTTTTTATGATTTTGTCCATTTCTTCTATGTGATCTAATTTGTTGGCATACAATTTTTATATTTTCTTGGTGGATAGCATTTCTTTATTCTCTTACTCTTTTTATTTCTGTAATATCTATGATGATTTCCCTCTTTTACTTCTCATTTCAGTGATATGAATCCCCTCTTGTTTCTTAGCTATTTAGGTAAAGGTTTGTCATTATCTCTTAAAAGAACTTTTAGTTTTATTGAATTTTTATTGTTTTCTTATACTTTATTTTCACTCTAATCTTTTTATTGCCCTTCTATTATTTGCTTTAGTGTTTAATATTTTATATTGCTAATTTCTGAAGGTAGAATGTTATGTTATTGATTTGAAATCTTTATTTTTAATATAGCTATTTAAAACTGTGAATTTCCCTCCAAGCACTTCTTTGCTGTGTGTCATAAATTTTGGTTATTGTGTTTTCATTTTCACTCATTTCAAAGTATTTTCCAATTGTTGTTACTCAACAAACAACAAGTATTGAAGAGGACATGGGGGAAAGGGAACCCCTGTGCATCATTATTGAGATTGCAAACTGGTGCAGCCACTATGGAAAACAGTATGGAGCTTCCCCCCAAAATCAAAGATAGAACTACTGTATGACTGAATGGATAAAGAAGATTTGGCACATATACACAGTAAAATATTACTCAGCCATAAAATATGAAAGTGTGTCATTAGCAGTGACATGGATGGACCTAGAGGGTATTACGCTAAGTGAAAAAAGGCAGAAAGAGAAAAATACCACAGATTAATGCTAACTTAGTTTCCACAATGTATAAAAACTTTCCTCTAATATAATTCCATTTTTCCTTTGAATTACATCTTTATACATTATAAGTGAATTTTCAGAGTTTTATAATTATTGCTTCATGCAAAAATATCTTTTAAGTCAAAATGGGAAAGTAATTACAAACAAGATTCTGTTATATCCTCTTTTGTATTTATGTACATGGTTACCTTTACTGATGCTCTTTATTTCTGTGTGTGGACTTGAGTTACTTTGGATTCTGCTGCTGCAATTACGATTTTCTATTTCTTCACTCTAGATTGACTTGGCATCACCTTATATTAAGTTCTCTTAGAAAAGTGTTGAACAAGAAAGAGAAGTAGAAGAGACTGATAAAAGTTGAGAAGGGAAGGTCTTTCAAAATTGAAAAGAACTTATAGTGTTGAAATTTAGTTTCATGCTTAAATATCTATTATAATTCATCCCCATATCCACATACAGTACCAGACACATAGGTGCTTAATACATATTTATGTAATAATTAACATGAGTCCACATGTTTGATTAGCATTAAAGTTGAAATATGAGGCCTAGAACTGGAAAGAATGCTTACAGATGCACACAGGGCCAAGTAAACTAAGATTAAGTAGGTCTTAAAGAAAGAGGAGTTTTGGAGAATAGTCTGTAGAATTTCAAGACTGAGTTCTGAATCACCCTATCAAAGACAGAATTTAAGTCACCGCTTATAGCAAAGTACTGGATAATTCTATTAATGATGCTAAAAGTTCTTGAGAAAGTCAGAGAAGGGCACACACTTTGCTCACTAATCATCTTACACTTATTAACTCCAAAGTATGTAACAGGTTTCATGCATCTTTGTAATATGAGCAGGCAGGATAGGCCTCCATTTGATGGCTCATTTGATTTAGCCTATGGGACTGCTTGCCTTGACACTGTCTTTATAGACATTAACAGTTGGAGATTGAGAGCTGCTCAAGCAGAATCCCGTATAATCACTCATTGTGGTTAATTTTCTTTGTTGTGGCTGCTAGAGTGAACTCAGCTGAACTTTCGTATTCTCTACTGCCATACATTTTGTAAATGTTTCTAGTTTCACAGCCTCAGCAAATCTTTTGAATCATGTGGCTTGTACCAACAAGGACAATCCATCAAAGGAATGTGGATTATTTCTAGACTTGTAATACAATTTTGAGCATATTTTAGAGTTTGAGAAATGGAGAACTAATAGGATTAAATAACAGAGAAGTACATTGGTTGGGGTTTGGTAGTTGCCCAATTATTCAACAAATATTTTTTTGAATACTTTATGTATGCAAGGTACCTTGTTAATTGTTAGGGTTGCGATTATGAACAAAATGGATTCAGGTACACCCGAAGAGTTTTAAAGTTATGTCAATCAGTTAATAAATGAATAAAACATAAGCACCTATTTATGTAATGCTCACTAACCAGTAAAAATATAGAACTAGGAAAAGCTCTTACACTGAACATCTAAATCCAAATCTCCACATAAATCTAAAATATTTTTAATATTATATGCTCATATAAATGCTTTTTCTCTTCCAAGAATATTTTCAAATTCCAATTTTCCTCTGAGAAAAATTTGTTTTTGAGTAACTAGGCAGTGGATTCGCCTTGTGTTCCTATATCTAAACTTTTATTAGCCCTGTTATTCTTTTACTCACTTTTTTTCTTATAAAGTGTTTATTAAGCAACTGATATGTGAGAAGTGTATACTAACTGGAAGGATACAGATGAAGGTTACAGTGTACTGTCTTCTACTTACTAGAGTAGGGGAGGTGGACAAATAAAAAACTCATTATGATGTTATTTTACTGCAGAAGAGATCTACTTAAGAAAGCAGTCATATACCTCAATTCCACTGATGCTGTGATTTTAAAAATGCAAACAGAATTAGTTGAAAGGCTACATTAACAGCATATGCCATTCAAGTATTTTATTTAATAAACATTTTTATATACCAGACACTTGAATATATCCATCTACTAAAGGTAACAACACTGTGATGTAGAGGCTATATAACTGCACTTTGAAGATGATAGAAGAGAGGCACAGAAATTGAAGTAATTAACAAGATTCATGTATTGATTCAGTTGTAGAGTCAGGATTTAAACTCATACAGCCTGGACCTTGAGTCTGTGTTCATGACTTCTCTGTGCCCTATCATTTCCACTCCCCAGCTTCTAAGAAGGCCCTCATTGCCCTTTGCCTTACAGTGTCTTTGGAAAAGTAAAGGACATTTCCGGTCATTCTTCATGGTCAAGCTTAACCACGTGACTTGTTTTGACAAATGAAAACTGAGGAGTCAATGCCAGCTCAAAGCAGAAATTTTAAGCGACATCACATGTTTTTTGCAGCTTTCTTGCCCTTTCCCTCAGTCCCAGAATGGCATGCTCCAGGAAGTGCTGCCCGTTCAGACTGAGTCTTGGAATGAGAGGACAAGTGGGGCATAGTGTCCGTTCACCCTCACCAGTGACACAGAACATGAATGAGACAAACCACTGTTACAACCCACATACTTTGGGTTTCTTTAAGAGCTAAATAACCTAAAAAAAACTGACTAGCATGATAATAGTTACCAAGAAGTGGGATACGGTAATAACAAAGAGCCTAAAATATTTGGTATTGGTTTCACGGTCAGGTGGACAGTGTTGAGGAAACTATCATTAGGATCTAGAAAATCACTGCCTATGTTTTACAGTAGTACACATTTGTTATTTTAGTTAAAAAATTGGACAATAGAATGCTAGTAAGTGTTGGTACAGGTTGCATTTATGAGCCTATGGATGGGTTTCTTTGTAACGATAAGAGAAAAAGAAAAATAATTGGAATTATGATGCATGTAGGATTGAAAAAATGCAAACATTGCTCATATCCAACCACTAACCAATGATCTGGAAAACCGCTTTGAAGAACAAGGGTTGAAGAAGACCTGAACTGAGGCTCATCCTCAGACAATGACCAAATAAAAGGTTTGTGAAATTATTTTAATGAATTAAAGTGGCCCAACAAATTATTTCAGTTTTGTAAAATACATCAGAGCAAACAGACTAAGGGAAGCTGAAATGCTGGCAATGAATTTCCAAGCCAGGTAAGTTTAAAGTAGTGACAAAATATTTAGAGATAGAGATATACATTTGTAAGTAATGTGTCATTATAATATACAATTTACCAATATAAGGGGCTGAGCTGCATCCTTTTTTCTATGCTTTTATAAAGCATTACATGTGTTTTCTGCTGATGTCCTACAAATCAAGGTTTAGCTTAACTGCTACCTGCTTTGAATCACATCCCTCTCCCACCAGGCTATCCTCTGATTCCCTGTGCTTATGTTTATTAAAGTAATTTTCACTCTGCATCTGACTCTTTTCCTCCTGTAGACTATGAATTCATTAATGCCTACAATTTTAGCTTTTAATCAGATATGTGTGAAAATGAAATATAGTAAGTATTTCATGAATGAACAACTGAGAGAATTAATACATTAACTGGAAAAAACAACTTATCTAACAAATTTTAGTACTCCCAAATTAGCACTATAAACAGCTTCTAAAACACTTAATTTTGCTTGATTCTTTTACTGTTTCAAAAAACAAAGTCTTTGAAGTTGGAGATCAAACCTGTATGATACAAATGTACTACATAAATCTCATCAAACATATAATGTTCTTTACTTATAATCTCAGGAAACTAATGGAATTTTATTTGTTATTCCTCATAAAAAGTAAAATTTATAATATTAGTCCCAGATGAAAATCAAGGTAATTAGTCACAGAGATTTAAAATTTAAAATCATTTAGGCAGTTCATTAAATATATTCCCTAGACACCACCCTAAGGAATGCCTGGACATATGGCCACGGCTACAGCCTCATTATTTTAGCAACATACACAATCCTTTGCCAAGCATTTTATGTTGGTTCAATCCACTCTTAAATTTTATTTTTAAGCACATATTGAAGAAAGCACCAGGAAATTATTTGAAATACATACCTGTCGGCACCAGAGTTTACGAAATATTTGCAGATAGGCCAACACCATAAGACACAAGGGGGCCATGTATGTCACCAGAAAGAAGCAAATGTGATACAACTTGGGGTAAATTTCACCTAGAACAAAAGTCAAAATAATAAAATCTTATCATTCAAAGCTATTTTTAAAGGTTACTTTGTCTGTACTTTGCTTTCAGAGTATAGATTTACTTTCTACATGATTTTACAGGCACACATATACAAAAAAAGAAAATAATAATTTACAATATTAACTACTTATACTTATTCAATATATATGTACTAAATGTGAAGTCTTAATTTAATTTAATATGCTCAGAGAGGAATAACAATTAGCTGTTTCTTAATTTGCACTGCCAGAGTCTATCCAGTCAAGTGTTCGTTTAACACAGAGGCCTTTTTTTGTTTTGATTACATGTGGCTAATTTACAAGATTAATTTGGTTTGTCCTATACTTGCTTTTACAAGGAGAGACATGACTCAATCAAAACCTAATTACTAATGCTTTTGTTAAAATAGCAAGAGAATGTAATCTTTGTTGATTCCTCCTCATTAGGAAGAATATAACTTTCCTGAGAAAACGGGAAGCTATTCCCAGATGTACCTTTAAATGTGGGGGGGAAAAACAGAAAAATAAATACAGGAAACATTTGATATTATTTTTGTTGAGTTACTAGGTCATATACAAAATTAATCTTTAAGTATGTTGTATGTATGTATGTTCTTTTAAAAACAAAATGAGATTTTTAGGGTATTTTAAAGTTTTTAAATCAATATGAGTATTTTCTCTTTTATATCAATCTCACTTATTAGTCATAAGCATCTCTAAGATTATAGCTATTTCTTACTTATCATTAATTATATAAACACAAGTGATACCTACCACAGAGCACTTTCATTAAAGAGGCAGGTAGTCAATTAATTAATGACACTGTGACTCAACATTAATTTTTATTGCTTTTTAAAAATATATCCATCACCGACTTTTTTAATGCTTTAAAGGATATTTTCCTTACACTGATATTTGAATACATTACAGTGATCTGGCCACTTTTACTTGAATGTAAAACAAATGACATAATATATCCTACATGAATTCCATAGATATTTTAAGCAAAAATTAAACATAATTTTACCTGAAAGCTAACAAAACAAAGTTTTTTTAATTCACATCTAAAAATTACACAAGTTATTTTGACTTTGATCTTGGCAATGGATTTGGTTCCATACTTGAATGATAATTCCATTACCTCCATGCACTTATTATTTTCATTACTTCAGAAAGGGCATTAGAAGCATGCAGCCTTAGTTATGCCATCAATTGAGATAAGGGCAATTTATTGTATCAGCTAATAATAATTGTGATGATCACTATACTAGTGATAACATTTATGGAGCATTCATTTAATTCTTACTGCATATATTTTAAACCTATCTTTGAGTTGAATATCCTCACTTTGATTTCAGAGCCTTATCTTCTAGCGTCAGTTGAGTTTAATTTACTATTCTCCTTGTTCTTCTTTCTAAAACTCTCTCATTTCTCTGGCGGTGTTTCCCCCACCATAATCTTCAGAGGAGACAGCAGGGTGGGTGTGCTGCTAGAGCCCAATGTGTCATGTTTAGCTTCTCTGTGGCCCACGTGGCTCACACCTAGCTCATCAGTTTCTAGCTCCCTTTCAAGTTTATCCTATGAAACAGGCCAGTTACCTAAAAAGTAATAGAATCCCAGCAGCCTTACTGGAGGAATAACAAACAGCCTTTCCTTTTGAAGTGCTATAGCCTGACCAGCATTTGGAGAGCCAGTTTCAAAGGCACCAGAGAGTGACTTCAGCACTTTCCAGGCACCTAAATGGCTTTGAACTTTTGTTTGTTTTGAAGAGGCATC
Source organism: Tonatia bakeri (assembly GCA_004024845.1). Lineage (NCBI taxonomy): Eukaryota > Metazoa > Chordata > Mammalia > Chiroptera > Phyllostomidae > Tonatia > Tonatia bakeri. Next base: position 67,889 of record PVIA01003925.1, read on the forward strand.
ACATGACCTTCCCACATAAAAATATGGCTTTGAAGATTACATACTTGTGAAGCCTGGATATCTGCAGTAGGCTAAGTTGAGTGAGAAGAGGAAGGTAGATTTTGATAGTTTTTTTTGTTTTGTTTTCTTTTCTCTTAACTGCAGCTATGAATACCACCACTGTGATAACAGTTTGAAGTTTTAAACAGATGGGACAGAAAGCTCATTCAGAGGTCAGTATATTTATAGAAATAGTCAGAAAATGTGTAATTGGTTGCTAAACATATATTTTGATAATGAACAGCCACACAGAAAAGTTGATCAAGCGATATTATACTTTCAGTCTAGGATAGGTTGTCTTAATAAAGAGATTATTATAAATAACAGGGGTAACATGATAGTCTTAAATTCCTCAGAAATATCATTGAAATTTTAAATCATGTTTTTTCCCCCAACATAATGGATTTATTTGGGAACAACAAATAATTACAAATTAGAACATACCATGGTGATTCAGGTGCATGACCACTAAAACCAAAGAAATGAAACTTTTCTAGAAGGGAAAAGGAAGTTGGGAGAACTATGGACACTGGAGTTCTCTTCGTTGTGCTTTACCATGTAGGTAGAGAGCAGAGCTCCCCCTACAGGCCCACTCAATTCATTTTTTTTTATTGTTGTTCAAGTACAGTTGTCTCCTCCCCCACACCACTACTCCCCTGACCCCAGCCATCCCCACCCCCCACCCTCAATCCTACCCCCTTTGTTTTTGTCCATGTGTCCTTTATAGTTGTTCCTGGAAATCCTTCCCCTTTTTCCCCTCCATTATCCCTTCTCACCTCCCCTCTGGTTCCTGTCAGTTTGTTCTTTCTTTCAATGTCTCTTGTTATATTTTGCTTGCTTGTTTTTTTTTTTTTTTTAATTAGGGTCCACTTACAGGTGAGATCATATGGTTGAAACTATCTTTGCAGTCTCTTTGCACTTTATGAGCAATGTCTTAAATACATTTAAAAATATTTATATATAACCTAGAATGCAGCTACATAAAATTTGTTCTACTTAAGGATAATCTAAATTACAAAATATCATTTTAAAGATTGACAGCCATTAAAAATTGGTGTTTCCACTGAACTAATGAATAGACATATCTGAGTAAATTATTGCACATACATCAAACCAACAAAAAAGGAACAAATGTGGATATTTATTTTTACTTTGAAATCAGAGATTAAAGGATAATATATATGAGACCAAATTTAAATCTCTCAGATGAGTTAAGGTCCATTTTTGAGCCAACATGTTAATCTAATTACCTAAAAACTGCAAACATTTTCTCCTTCATCATACACCCATCAGGGATTTAATAGACAAATAAAAATAATTTTTCAAATATTTAATTTGGACTGCCTTATTAAAGCTTATGGATTCATTAATGTTTACCTGAATCTTTAATATATTTAGTATCCTTTCCCTAATGAATATATTAATAAATGTTCCTATTAATACATATACAAACATATATATATATGTATATATTAAAAATTCTCCTAAGAGACCAGGTGCCATAATGAATTTGGCTGTAAAGAAGACATACATTTTTTTTTTCAGTCCACTACAACAATTTGGCAATAAAATCTAAAAAGGGGGAGATTGTGAGTTTCCAGTGTCCAAAACAATGTTTGACAAATAGTACAAGCTCATTAAACACTGGATAACTGAAAACTGAGACCATTATATCATTGATTGAGTGCAAAAAGAAAGTTGAATTCTTCCCAGTAGGATTTGTCCTGTGAAACTGTGCATATATAAACCAACCAAGCAAGAAAGTATAAACATAATTCTGGAAGAATTTTTAAATTTTAAAAGTGCAAATTGATGTGATTGAAGCAAACAATGAACAAATACAAAGACATATTTTAAGGTCATTAAAATATTAATACATTTTATTTGCTTTTGAGTGTTAAATGTGCCTGCCAAAAGTTATGGTTTGTGGTCTTTTTTTTTTTTTCTGAACAGGCCATAGGCAATGATAAATATAATGAGTTCCATAAAATATTACATTGTTCTGGTAATATTTTCAGTATGACAGAGTTCTCAGTTACTGTGCACCAGGAGAGAGATAGCTCTTCCCAGACTTGCCCAAATGTGATTTGACAGATATGAATCAAGCAGCCATGCTGTTCACTGGCTTTTTTCACACTGTTATATTAGTTATAAGATGGTTATGATACCACTGTCTGCTTTTATAAATATTCTGTTCATATAACTTAAGATAAAGAGAAAAAAGACAGTTCCCAACAAAGTTTCAAAAATTGTGCTAAATAGTATTCTGACTTTAAAGATCTCTAAGCTTTAGAGAACTGATGATCTACGATATAATTCCTATGATGTTTTAAGATTGTAAGTATCACATTTGGTCTGAATTATAACATTTTAAGTTGAACATAAATAGCCTAAATTAACAAATCTTATGCTATGTAAAAAGTATTATAAACTAAATGTCTAATGAGCAAAATAAAGACCTGCTTTGAATTCTTTTATACTCTTCTTAAAAACATTGGAGTAACAATTTTATCTAATATTTGAAAGCTAATTTCCTAGACTTTATTGTTTGTTTTGAGGATGATCAAATTCAATTTGGTAACACTTAATTTTAGCCTTTATAATAATTTTAAGTAATTATGGCTAATATAAAATGACTTTAAATAGTTTATAAATTCAGCCTAAGTGATTTTTGAAGGCTGAGTTTAGGTTTTTAGGTACTCAACAATAATTGCTTTGTGGGAGAAAAATATGCCTGCTCTAGCTAGAAAATAAAAATACTCCAGGTTGAAATGAATTTTATATATTTATTCTCAAAGGTAATTAGAAAGTGATGTGGCTATTTACTTAGCCATAACAACTGTCAAGTTTCCCTAGTTTTGTAAACTTTTTTAAATGGGAAATAATGTTACTTAACTACTCAGGCCAACATGGGAAAGAAAAAATTTATAAAAGCTGCCTACAGATTTATAAATGAAACTGCTAAAATACTATAGTGAAAATATTACTGACACATATTGAATAATAGGTGGGCATTTTATCTAATACCCATCTCTATAAACCTAAAGAAACCCAATTTTTGAGTTGAAAGCTCAGGTTTAAACATACTTGTTTGCTTCACAATATTGAGCAAACAATTTATGGATCAGTTTCATCAAGAATTAACTAAATAATTCTGAGCAAAAGAGCTTTAGGCTGTTTCCAAATGTAACTCCAAATGTAAAGCAATTGCATAAGAGACATATCACAACCGGTCCCCAACCCACCTTCTTCCCAAATACAGCTCATTAGTCTACATAACCCTCCATTCCTGAAATTGTCACTTGGGACCCTCCTTCTCTCTTTTCCAGTGATGCTGCCCACTGTAAGGGTTTTTTTTTTTTCCCCTGGAACACCCTTTTTCCTCTTCCCTGTCTGGTGATTCCCCGCTCACCTTTAATGTTTTGCTGAAATGTTAGCTCTCCTGTAAATTCTTGTCCAAATGTTAGAAAATAAGAGTAAATCTCAACAACAGAAAGGATATAATATTTTTGGGATAAATATTTATAAAAGGTATTTAATGTTTGGGAAAATAGAAAAAGTAAATTGTGACATTTTAGCTATTATAGGACTTTAGATAATGTACAAAATAATCCTACTGTCTTTTAGATTTTATCTTGTTTTAGTGAAAGTAAATGCCTAATTTTTCAGATACTGAGGGTTTTTTTTTCTTTTTAGTGTTCCAATAAAAGTACCAGGGTAAGAATTGACATTAATTAAAAATGCAAATATTTGAAAATATATTAATAAGCAATTTTTGGGTACATTGCTAATTTTTGAATACATACTTATTCAGAAGTGGGCCAATTTTTTTTCTTCAAATTTTATGCAATAATTATGCAACTAGCGCATGCTGTGCTGAAATGAAGGACTATTTTATGTTCCGTTGCTCGCCGCTGGGTTCAGGTTTGTGCCATCACAAGTATGTCCACTGATAGAAGTATGTCCACTGTCACAGACAAACCTCCAAGACTGTCTCTGAGAGTTTGGGGTCAAAGGAGCATAAGACTTCCAAGCTCTTGCTTGTTTAAATTTAACTACTATGCATACCAGATGTGGAAAAAAGACTCATTATCTATATCATTCTTAAAGTATATAATAGTTATCCCAGTGATCAGTTTTAGCAACTTAATATGTTATAAACAGAGAAAGCAAATTTGGATAATTTGACTCAGAGAAAAGCATTGGTCCGCATATTCAACTGCAGTTGAGTTTCCAGGCAGGACAGGTTTTCAAATGAAAAATTCAGTTGTATTTGGAACTCATTAGGGAACTTGACACTTGAGGCAGTATAATGCTCTACCATCTCATAAAGTGCGAATCATTCCAGAATGCACACTTGGACTCATATACATGAGTCCTTTTTGTTTTAGACAATGTAAGAAAAACTAACATAATCAGATGAAATTATGGAATAAACTCCTCTTTTCATTTCCTATCTGAAAACTAGATAGTAATACACAGCAGGACCAAGACAGGTGGAGTTATTCTGTGAAACTACTTTGGGTTTCAACTTGGTTTTCATGTTTTTATAAAACTATGCTGACAAATAAAAACAAAATATACCAGCCCAGCTTTACAATGGCTATGCAAATACAGTTTTCAGTTTGCGGCTGTAATAAAAACATCAGCCTGTGGGCCATGCTTGACTTACCTCCCCATTGCTCATCACATACGGTGAAGAGGATGGTTTTATTGGCCATGGAGGGGAACGTGGCACTGCACTCCATGACGATGGCCTGAGGAATCATTATAATGCAAGAGACAATCCAGATGATGACAATGCTGTTCCGGGCCCGCTTGGCTGTGCTCTTAAACATCAAAGGGTGACAAATAGCGTACCATCGATCCAAGGCGATGCAGCTCAGTGTAAGGACGGACACGGACACTGAGACGGTCTAGGAAAAAGGACATAGTGAAAGGAGCACCACTATTTAGTGCATCACTCTTAATATTGTTACCTTATTAGAAAGGTAGTCACAACAAATACATGTATTTAAACTTGCCGAAAAACATCTTGTGCAGTGCTTCCAGTTAGAAAAAGCTCTCTCAAAATAATATTTACAATGTGTTAAGAAAAAAGCAGATTTGTTCTTAAACATATAAAAGGGACTATGAAAACACTTTTTCATGCCAAATGTTTTCATTTATAATCTGGTAGTCTTTGCATGATAACTATTCTTAATACTTTTCCATTGACAGAAGAAATCATATCCTCAACTGAAAAAAATAAAACACATATGTTTAGTCTGAACTGAAAAACTCTCACTTATAGAGAATAATATGACATGTCTTTCTTTTAAACTGTCATATGGAATTTGATTGCAATTGCATTTAATTTACATTGTTGAATCATTCCATATTTTCAAATAACAAACATCATATATCAGTTCACTTCCAACATGTTGCAACCAAAGAAAGTCATTAATTATGGTAAAAGAAAATTCAGTATATGGATCTTTGTACCATAGTTTGTTCATTGCAAGTAAGAGCAACTTACTTCTAAAATTCAAATAAATTCCCCTAGTCAAGATTTATATAATTAATAACACCACAAATGGCATTTTAACTTGGACTTAAGGAAATATCAAAGACACATATTCAGCATACCTACCTCCACATGATCAGTTTATACAATTATAATTAAGTTATCCTCCTACACTGGATGAATTGCTGATTCTGGTATCACTCTCAAAATCCCATCTTTAAAACGAAGCCTCATTCTCTTTTCTGTTATTTTTCATGACAATTTTTTATTTTTTTCAGTACTTATAGTACAATCATTTTATTTAATTAATTTATTTATTATCTGTCTTCTCTATTGGAAAAATCTCTAGGGCAAAAGGAGTTACTACTGTATTTTTTCTTCCTCCACCACCGTGTCCTCAGTATTGGGCATGGTGTTTTATATTCTTAATAAATATTATTTTGCATTAGTAAATAGGTATAAGCCTCAATCTAAAGTAATACAATAGATATGGTCCAGTCATCTTCCTCTATTTTTTTCTTTTCTAGTTGTACTGATCCCACAGAATGTAGAAGATCAGCAATCTCTGTTTGATACATCAGGACGTTCCTTGCTGATGCATTGACTATAGGAACAGTGAGTGAAAGGGCTCTAAGGGCAGAGCGTGAGGAAGGGCTCTGGGCCAAGCATCAGGGTGACCTATCAACGTGTATCCTCACCCTTACTCTCCCATTAGCTAGCTCTGCAATGTTGGGTCACTCACATTACCTTTGGCTTAATGTGTATGTGTTGTCTTTTTTTTTTCTTTTAAGAGAGTGAGATTGACAGGACTTTGCTTCCCTCTGGGAAAGACAGTAACTATGCAACCAGGTTTTTTAGACATGAATCCCATCTATTTTGATATTGGTAAGTTACTTAACCTTTCTATGCCTCAGTTTTCTCATCTGTGAAATTGCACACTAAAGTGGGGAGAATCATTTGAGATGTGAAATGTCTAGCTTTGGGCTAGCATATGAATGCTGTGTTTGTTGTTACTCATTATAACTATGGCAATGATAATGATGAGTGAACCATGAGGTTTCTCTCTCTCAAGCTTGGAGTTCTAGCTTTTAATTGAAACAGGCCACATTTCAGTACAGAGCAGTCATAGAAATAGCGAGGTAAAGCTGAAACTATGTTAAATTCTTGGGGGTTAATTTTGAGTATAATCTTAAAGAGCTGAACTCAATCAGGGTAGGCTTAGATTGGTTGATGACTCCTGGGAATTCCTTGGTGCTACCTCAGAGTGCATTCAAATCTCTTTCCCAAATCAACTCCCTTCTCCTCCCAACCTCCATTACTTCCCTGCCAATATGCCAAGCACATAAGGCCCCTCAATATTATTGCTCACTTGGGGGTAGAATTGTTACAGGCTTAGATCTGCCCTGTTGATCTTTCACAGCTGCTGTGCCACATTCTGTATTTAACCAATCAAGAGTAAAATATTCAACAAGGCTTAGTGATTTATTATTTATGAATTCTAATCAATGTAGGTGAATTAGATAGACATAGCATGGTTGAAACCACAATGTCATTCTAGTACTTCCCCTAGAATTAGATAGTAATAATCAATTCAAAATAGTTCACTTGAAAGACTACCATCCACTGCCAAGAGTTAGCTGAAGTGCAATGGCTTCTCTGTTGTGTGGCAATGTGAGCGACTATGCTGTATGGCTGATCCAGCAATAGAATCCACTAGATGGACCCTTGGCAATCAGTGATTTAATTTTTACTGCTTGATGACTGTATTTGTTAGTGTATAATACACACTAGCAAACAATTTACATGATTTTCTTGGGGGGGATATAAAATTGCATCTTACCATAAGTGATTACAATTGAGAGCTATGTTGTTGCTTTTCGCATCTAGGAGTGCACTTGTGGGTGCTCTTCCATTTAGATTTTGATATTAGCTCAAATCAACCAGACAGTTAATCATTTGAAAAATGCATATAGTGGGGATAATGAATGTTGTGAATGAAGTGAAATGAGATGATGTGCATTTCTTCTGCTGCCAGGTACACCCTGTGTTCAGCATCATGGTGGAGATGCTCTTCGGAGGAGAATGAGTCTGCTTTCTATTTTCATATAGAAACGGTAAATGTACTTCAGAGACCCAGGAGTGGAAAGTTTGTCATATCACAGATGTGGAGGATAGGCACTAACGGACTGGAAGGTGGAGATGTGTGACTAAGAGTGAAGGAGGCCGTCCAACCCCTCAGCAACCACCACCCACGTCTCAGTTGGCTTTTGTTTTTCTTTTTCTGGCATTTCCTGTGCAGAGCCTTTTTTGCAGTTTAAAAAAAATCACTTTGAAAAAGGAGCTAACTGCACCTGTAAGTGGGAAAAAGAAAATTACATAGAATTTCCAAAGAATTCATAGTAATTATTCAGCAGTCAGCCCAATATATTTTAATGGTCTTGAATTTGTAGCATTATTAAAGATACTGAAGTTAATTTTAATTATTCATCAAAGGTTTGTTTGTGACATTTTAGCATTTGCCAAAGTGTTACTGAAATCACTCATAAATCTGAAGGGTGTGTTGTATTATATTCAGAAGAAACCTTATAAATCATAGAAAATTAGTAAATATCCAAGGAATCTTAAATGCATTAGACGTTTAGTTTATAGTTACCTGTAAGTAAGGAATCACTTTACAGAGGGACTGTCCGAAGAACCAGGTCTCAGTGATGTCCACAACCAGTGTGGCTGGAAGGCAGGTAATTGTCACGAGCACGTCAGCCAGAGAAAGGTTGACTATGAAGTAGTTGGTTACCGTCCTCATGTGATGGTTCTTCCACACTGCCACACAAACTAATTTGCAAAGAAAATGGAATATTAACTCTTATGGACTAAATGTTTGCGTCCTCTTGAAATTCACATTTACATCCTAACCTTCAACTAGGAAGTGGACCTTCACCAGACCCAAGCCAGCCAGCACCTTGATCTTGAATTTCTCAACCTCCAGAACTTTGAAAACTAAAATTCTGTTGTTTGTAAGCCAACCAGGTTATAGTATTCTGTTACTGTAGACCATACAGAATAAGACAGTAAACCAACCAACCAAATAAACAAAAACAATAGGTACTAATGAGGAAACACAATCAAGCTAATTAATACTCCTATAAAGTCCACCCTTGAATATTGAAAGGGACCCATGAATATTGAAAGGGAAAGGTATTTAAGATCGTGCTGTGTTTTCACTGAATTGGTCAATCTGTATGAATGCTGAATATATGCTTAAAATCAGTTCATTTACCTAGTAAGACATTTCTCAATGGATAAGGCTGTTTACTTTCACTTGACTTTGAATTGTGATTCCCAGAAGTCACACAACTTATGACTCTTCTTTTTGTTTCCTCAGTGTTCAACATCTGGTAGATAACCAAGAAATATTTGCTGAATCAAGGTGCATTAGGAGGCAGCTGTTTTCAGTGAACTGTAGTGTTTGCTTCCTCCATGCCATTTACCCTTATCTGATCTCAAACTCTGCATTCGAAACGTGAAAAGATGAAGAGGCTTATAAGATAAAAGTCAATAATATTCAGCTCCTATTATTGCCAAATACTGAGCTAGATGGCTCACATACTCAGGTCATTTAATCTGGAGAGCAATCCTAGCGGAAGACACCATTACCCACATGAGGTAATGGAGACACAGGGAATTTATGGAACTTGTCTAAGGACCCGTGGGATTAAACACCAAGTGAAGGGCTGGTCTTTCACTACACTGGTTGCCTTCCTTTGTGAAAATAAAAGACCTTTCACAAAGCACATATATATTCTAGAAATGCAATCCTCCATTCTATTACTCTTGATGGCCTCTAAACATCACCTTAAATCAAACATACTTTTCAATGCTTCCCCAGCTGATTCTTCCTTGCTGCCTTTCAGTATATCCTTATGTTTAAGAGCTGTGCTATCTCACTGAGTTTCTCTTTGTGGAAGGAACACTCTGTCCTTGATTCTGTTCCCTCCCTCTCTCTGGTGTGCCTGAAGGTTACATAATCACTGGTTTCAGAATTATATGGGTACAAGCACCGCTACCACATACATTGATTGTTTGCTTCATTGAAAAGAACTGTGAATTTGCCTGGGGTATCATTAACCTGGCAGAGCTGTCTCCCATGCACCCAAATGATACAGTGACGAGTAACCTTATATACTGAAGAAATAAAAGCACATTTTGTTAAATTTAAGTCATTGAATGAGGATATCTTTTTGATAATTATGTTTCATTTATGAAGAGTTTCATATACTAAAAATGCTTTTACTAGCTCCTGAAGGTGAAATTACCCTTCAGTCACCAACAGATGCTAACTTAAAAAAATACCGAAGGTCTGAGAATTTTGAGAGACTTAACACCTGTATGAAGTTCCAGTACCCTGGGCCCCTAAAACTCAGGTGAGCTTTATTAGGGTGAACTGTTTTTTATTATCTGAAAATGACGCTGCGGGATGATTTGTTTCTCAGAAACACCTGACACATACACACACTCTCATGCACAAACCCACCCTAGCCAGTGACCAGCAAGCACATCATGGCTTATTACAAGAAAATTGATGAAAACATCATACTTCTGATACTTGGTCAATAAATGGTCCAAATGGTACAATTTTGAAACTAAAAAAGAAGAAGAAGAAGAAGAAGACTGAAAAAATAAAAGCAGTCCTAGTTCGTCTCCTAATTTTCCATGTTTGGAGATGAGAAATGGCAGTGATAGAAAGACAGTGTTAATGCATTCTGTTTGACCAACATGAAAGCAAGTGTTTTTTTCAAATGACACTTTCATACTACTTACTATCTGCCATGCACTGTTCTAAGTAATTTATTAACTAGCTTGCGATGTGATATTACTGTTACAGAACAGGTCCAAGGGGGGCACGATATGCTATTACCGAAAGGATACTCCACTAGGTTTGTTATGTTTGCTGCCAGAGGAAAGACATCTCTCAATGCCAGAGTTGTGTGAAAAGGAAAGGAATTATTTATTCAAGTTATACAGACTTAAGAGCAATGACTTAATGTCTTCATCAAAATCCCAAAGTCCCTTAAAACACCCACAAATACACACGGTCCTTTCTTTTTCCTCTGCCCTAATCTGGGGTACTGTATCTCAGGAAAAGTAGAAGTCTGTGATTCAGGCTCCTGGTGCAATCAGCTGTGTTGCTGCCAGGATCTCCAATTAATCCAAAGTCATGTGGCACCTTCTCATGGCCCATTGGTAAAAGTCCTTTCACCTTTTTTCTTGTAGGCAAAGTCTCTCCTGTTTCCTAAGCCACATGGCCAAAGGAAGTACCCCAAAGCCATGTGGTCGTAACTTTGGACAAAGCTGCGGGGGTCCCCACACTGGCAAAACTGCATAGTTCTGTCCCGGCAAAGCTGCATGGTTCTCCGTCCCATGGCTGCAGGAGTCCCCACTCCAGCCAAAGCCACATGGTTCTCTTTCACAAGGCTGTTATGTCTGGGTTTAAATCCCCTCACCAATCTTCCTCTGTGCTCCCATTTCCAACTCCCCCTACAATCAGTTACACCTGCCAGCATTCCTGTATTATTCCAAATTCACTGGGCTGCCATCATGAGTCTGGGCACACTTGGCCCCATGGTGTGGAAGCCAATCATCTCCAAGCTCTCACACAGGCACTATAATCAGGGGGAGTTACCTCTCAGTTACATCTTGGGTGGAAATCACTTCCATCCCCCTGGCTTAAAGTGGTGGCCACAGCTATTTAACATATCTATGCAACCAGTTAAAGATTATAGATATGTTAAATGACCATGCCAGAGGTTAGCTGCAAAGCCGTTGCTATGCAAACAGCTCTCAATGGCCCTGTTCCTTGTGTCCCTTCCCCCAGCTCACACCTGTTGGGGGGAAGCGGTAAGGACATCCTATATATCTAATATTTCCTGAACACCTTCAGTTCTGGACCCCATTCCAAATCCCTACTTGGGCCCCCTGCTCTTGGTTACATTAATATTCCTATTTACAGGTGGGAAACTACGTAAGAACAAATAGCTATTTAAGGGCTAGAGCTTAGATTTATATATTATGCACCGTGCTAGGCCTTTATATTATGCTCTTTACTGAAACAGGGGATGAAAAGGAAGCTGCCAGCATTGATGTGATGGAACTTTTACAGCAGTTCATATGGAATTTTAGAGTTGAAGATCATTCAGTCTAACTTGCCATTTGATGCAAAGATCACCTCAGTACTGTTCTACCCTGCTTGAACATTTTTAATAGCAGAGAATTCATGACTTGGTAAAGACCTTGACTTATTTTGCCATGCCTTTAACAACTAGCAAGTTCTTGTTTATGTTGAGGCTATGTTGGCTTTCCTTTTCTTTCTGCTCATGGTTTTTTAGGATTGTTCCAGGAACTAAAGGAATAAACTGTACGAGGGTACAGCCAAGTGCAGGGTGCAGGGGCAAATAGGGATTTGCAATGGGGTCCCAAACTCAGGGTGTCTGGGAAATATTTGAAAAAATATATACAAGATGTCCTCACCCCCACAAGTCTGAGTTGGGGGATGGAACACATGGAGCAGGGACACTGACAGTTGTTTTGCATAGCAACAGTTTTGCAGATAACTTCTAGAATGGTCATTTAACATATCTATATCCTTTAACTGGTTTCATAGATATGTTTAACAGCTGCGGCTATGCTTGGAGCTAGGTGGATGTGAGTGACTTCAACATGTGATGTAACTGGGAGGCAACTTCCCCTGGTTACAGAACCTGCATAAGAGCTTGGAGATGATTGGCTACACACCACAGGGCTAAACCTGCCAGAACTATGTTGGCAGCTGTGACCAATTTTGGGAGGAGTCAGAAATGGTGCAGTAGAGGAAGATTGACGTTGGGATTTAAACCCAGGCATGGCAGCCATGCAGCTTCTCTTTGGGATCATGTGGCTTGGGCAGTAAAGAACCACTGACTTATATATTTCTTTTTCTGAGATATAGTGCCTTGGACTGGGCAAAGGGAGAAGAAGGACTGTGCGTTTGTGGGTATTCTAAAGGACTTTGGAATCTCAGTGAAGACATTAAGTCATTACTCTTAAGTTTATGTAACTCTTTAAACAAATAATGCCTTTCCTTTTCACCAATCTCTGGCATTGAGAGACGTCTTTCCCTGGCAGCGGGCAAGGCAAACATAGTAGTGGGTGGGGGACCCCCTAAGCACAAGGGTGGGTCCATTTGGTAAAAGTATATCACTCACCACCCACCAACTGTTCTGTGACAAAATCTTATCATTTTTTTCTATATTATACTATATTAGTTTCCTAGAATTGCTGTAACAGAATATAACAAATTGGGCATTTTAAAACAAAAAAATTTATTGTCTCACAGCTCTGGAAGTCAGAAGTCCAAAATCAAGGAGTCAGCAGGGCCATGCTCCCTTCCTACGAAACCTGTAGAAAAATTCTTCTCTGACTCTCCCTGGCCTCTGGTGCATAGGTGGCAAACACAAGGCCTGCATGCCAGATCCAGCCCTCCACCTTGTTTTATCTGGTCCGGCACCTTGTTTCTACCCGGTGGCAGCACCGAGCTCTCGCTTAACAGTTAAGGAGTAGTTACATGTATACAGTCCTAAAATTACATTCAGCCCTTTGAAGGCAACTGTAAGGCTGATGTGGCCCCTGGTAAAAATGAGTTTGACACCCTGCTCTGGTGGTTTGCTGGCAATGTTTTGCATTCCTTGGCATGCAAATAACTCCGATCTCTACCTTCATTATCACATGGTCTTCTTTGGTATCTCCATCCTCACATGGCTGTTTCCTTATAAGGACACCAATCCCATTGGATTTGGGGCCCACTCTGCTATAGTATGATATCGTGTTAATTAATTATATCTGCAATGACTTTATTTCCATTCAATGAAATAAAGTCATATTCTTAAGTATAGAGTGTTAGCACTTCAGTATCTTTTTTGAGGAGGACACAATTTAAATCATAATTGTCTGTCCTCTGGTCCCTAAAAATTTGTGTTTGTGTTTTTTCTATATGCAAAATACATTCATTTCATCTGAATAATCCCCAAATTCTTTTTTCCAATTTTATTTATTTATTTTTTCCTTTTTTTTATTGTTCAAGTACAGTTGTCTCCATTTTCCCACCACCACTTTCACCCACCGCACCCTCAATCCTTCCCCTGTTTGGCCTTGTCCATGGGTCCTTTGTACATGTTACTTAATGACCCTCCCTCATCTTTCCTCTGTTATCTCCTTCGCCCCTCCCCTCTGGTTACTGTCAGTTTGTTCTTTATTTCATTGTCTCTGGTTGTGGAGAAAAGGGAGCCCAATTATACTATTGGTGGAAATGCAGACTGGTGTAGCCACTGTGGAGAACAGTATGAAATTTCCTCAAAAAACTAAAAATAGAACTGTCTTTTGACCTAGCAGTTCCACTGCTGGGATTATACCATAACAATCCTAAAACATCAATTCAAAAGAACCTATGCACCGCAATGTTCATAGCAGCACAACTTACAATAGCCAAGTGCTGGAAACAGCCTAGCGCCCATCAGTCAATGCATGGATCACAAAACTATGGTATATTTTCACAGTGGAATACTACACAGCAGAAAGACAGAAGGAGCTCCTACCCTTCTTGACAGCATGGATGGAACTGTAGAACATTATGCTGAGTGAATAAGCAAGGCAGTGAAAGACAAATACTATATGATCTCACCTATAAGTGGAACCTAATTAACAAAACAAACAAGGAAGCAAAATATAATCCCCAAATTCTTAACCCATTCAACATCAACTTCAAGTCCAAAATTTCATTTAAATATTACCTAAGTCAAGAGTAGGTAAGATGGGGTATGGTCCCTCCCAGGGACCTGTGGTCCAGTGACAACTAGAAAATAAGTTCTCTGTCTTCAAAATATAGCAATGGAACAAGCATAGAGTACATGTCCCATCCTAAAAGTGAGCAATTGGAAGGAAAAAGGGGTCACTTGTCTAAAGCAAGTCTCCAACTCAGTAGGGCAAGTCCCATTAGTTTTAAAGTTTAGGGATAATTTTCTGAGGCTTGGTGTTCTGTTCTCCTAGCCCATCAGGGTAGTGTCCCTGCTCTCTGGAGCCTGTAGGGATGTCCTTCCTTTCCTCTTCCTAGTTTCTGGTGGTTTGCCAGCAATCTTTGGTATTCCTTGGCTTGCAAACTCTGTGTTTCTATCTTCACATAGCCATCCTGGATGAGCAGTATAACCTACTTCAGTATGACTTCCTCTTAACTAATTATATTTGCATGACCCTATTTCCAAAGAAGGATACATTCTGAGGTACTGGGGGTTAGAAGTTCATCTTATCTTTTTGTAGGGATACAGTTCCACCCAGAAGAGTAGTCATTCATATTTGATTAAAGATCACACCTATGATCATACCTTAATGCTTTGCTTACCCAGGCTAAATATCTCCCGAACTATCCTGCTCAACTGCAGGTTTTACATCCCACATCACCCCAATACCTTTATCCTGAACTTACTCAAGATTATCAGTAATGGCTCAAAATGAGCTATCTATAATTGCACACAAGTTTCCAAGTGCTATCTCACCAGGGCAGCAATGAGCAGGATGATTGCTTTGGTCAATATCTCTCTATGAAGATAGCCTGAGATGGTGTTAGCTTTCCTAATAGCCGGGTCATACTTTTTGAGATTATTTATGTGTACAAGTACTAAAAATTGGTTTTCTGTACAGACGTTTCTTTACTTTTGAATCAGGGAGAAAAATGAAAAAATCTATAAAGAACACCATCTGCACACTTGAAGAAAATTAAATTTGAACTTTATGTTAGATAATTATATAGAGCCATTTTAAAATACTTGAAGTATGGTCTTTACATTATGTACATTTAAATATTAAAGACTATGGCCATACCTGTTTCCCATGACATTCCTTCTTTGGGCTAAATCTTACCACACCCTTTATATACACCAGCAGAACTTTCCCTCTTATCCCTTGGTCTTTTTATTATGAAAATTCCATATATTACCAGTAGATATCTCAAAATGAGCTATTGAGAACTACACACAGATCTTCAAGTACATAATTTTCTATATTTGTGTTAAACAAATATCCATTTATTCATTCATCCACTCATTCAAAGTTTTAAAGGTACAAGATTAACACTGCCTTCTCTTGACAGCACATGAATCATATGCAATGTTAAATTCACCATCTTTTCCAAAATATTCAACTTGGACTTTATATTTCTCTGGAGTTTAATATCCTTTGTTTTTCTCCCCATTGCCTATGTTTGAACTCTTCTGCTTCTGTAATTTTCTTTCTATTCTTACTGCAAACATCCAGTCACGCTTTGGTAATTGTTACCAAAACAATTGGTAACAATTGTTAGCTAGAGACTGCAATAATCTTGGAATAGTTCACCTTGCACCCTGCCTATCTGTATTCCTTTCCATTTATCCCTTGAGAGCACTCACTTCCGGTGCCGTGACTTACTCATTTCAGTAAGACCTCTCATTTTCTTCTTCATTGGGTTAAAAAAAAAAACATAGCCATTCCACCATTAAGTTCTCATTGAACTTGTCCTTACCTCTTGCAGTGCTGTCCATAAATCACTCAGAGCTATAGTAGAAGTTTCATATCTCACTTGGTGTAAACATATTCTATGCCAAGGACATTGCAAATGTTATTGCTTTGTTTGTATATGACCATACCCACTTCAACTCTCTTTTCAACAAATGAAATCCTACCAAAACCATCCAAAACCAATCAAACAAATAAAAAAGTTTGTTTCACAAAATCAATTAGTCTAACACTATATGACATCGTTCTTCTTAAAAACTCTATTGCATGTTGCATTTTTTCTGTTCAGGAATCATAATCTAAAATTATAATGAATTATTATGGGTATTTGTTTATTTTTTTTCATATTTTCCTACCGGAACAAAGGCTCATTATCATTTTGAGCTGGTGCTTCTCTTTCTTTTACACTCTTGGTTTCAATAGCTTTTCCCCCAACACAAACACAGCCTAGAGCACACTTTGCAATGAATAAATATTCATGGCATTGATTTGTTCATAAACTTACAGTGCATGCTGCCATTGGTATGGTACACTTATCCATGAGCTTCTTTAAAAGGAGAGAAAAGTCGCATGGGCTGAATAAAACCTTGATTTTTTTTTGTTGGTCTTTGAGTAAAGTCTGACAAGTGACAGAAAACTAAGTTGCTTGTCAACTATTCTCTTGGCTCAAATTCTTTATACACAACATTCTGATGAGCTTTGGTAGGTCCCAAGACGTGAACTTGATACTACTTCTGAAATCAGCTTTCTGAATGATCGTCATCCACCAATATTTAAGTCCATTTGTAGTGAGTTTGCACTTAAATGTCTGCCCTCATTAACCAGGAACAAGGGAGGAATAGTTGAGAGCACAAGGGTGAAAGGACAAAACTGAAGGTGAGAATGAAGTCAGTGACACTCCAGCTCTAACACAAACTTTAATGGAACAGAGATTTTTGAGATGCAGAGGTGCCAAGAAGGTTAAAATCCGTTTATCCTTTCTCTCTCACCCTCATTTGGTTTACCTTCTCTCCTTCTGTAAGAATCTGAAGATCTGTATCTCCTGTCTTTTCTCTGCAGGACTGACAGATGGAAAAGTGACTCAGGATGTATGGGAATGTCTGCAGCTTGTGATGTGTTTAGAAATAACCTTAGCTATTTTCTTGTTATTTTATGGGCAAAAGGGTTAACTGTCTTTCAAAAGGGAAAGGAAATATTAGTTTAAAAATATCTCTGTCATTTTACTCTGCACTTAAACTCCTTTTTCACTTTAATATCTGTCAGACCCACATAAAGAAGAAGTTACTTTCAATTGCAGATCAATACTAGTACTTGGAAAGTTGTAATCTAACACTATATAAGGAGACATAATATTAATCTGTTGGTGGTATGACTTAGTTAAAAACATGTGAACTGCACAGGTGAGATTGCATCTCCTACTAACTGCCATATACTTATATCTTGAAATGTCAAGTAATAATCGATTATGATATCAAGAGGTAATTATGCATGGTATACTGTGTGTTACTGAGCATCTTGAAAAGGTGTATCAAATATATCAATTTTATTTTAAGGATTTTCAAATTCATGTAATTTCTGTGACATTAAAATAAGGTATAGATGTTATACCAAGGAAAATAAGCCAGGCACAAAAGGACGATAATGGTATTATTTTACTTATGTTAAGTACTTAGTCAAATTCATTAAGATACAAAGTAGAACGGTGGTTGCCAGGGCCTGAGCGGAGAGGAGAATAGGGGGTTATTTTTTAAGGAAATCAGAGTTTCCGTTTTACAAGATGAAAAATGTTCTGGAGGCGTATATTGTTGACGGTTGTCCAACAATGTGAATGTACTTAATGCCAGTGAACTGTACACTTAGAACTTGCTAAAATGATAAAGTTTAAGTTACATATATTTTATTATAATTAAAAAATCAATTTCAATGCAGAAGGAGGCTATAAAATGGAGAATAAAGTTTTGATACATGATAATGTACCTCAATAATTTTCGACACAATGTTAATGCCTGGGAGCAACCTTAATTACTAATTTTATGAAGTTTTAAAATTCACAAACCACTAAAATAGTTAAAAAAACACAATTATTAAATAATACTATATTCCAAAATATTAATGGTGATGTTATAGAAAATCATGTATAAAAATCATATATATGTAATTTTTATATTCAATTTTAATTATTTATGAAATCAAAATATTTATTTAGGTCATGATACATTTAAGATATGCTAGTAAAAGATTATACACCTTTTAAAAATTTAATTTGCAAATATATGCTTATGGACTTGTAAGATAATTCTTTGATTGTTATTTGTTATATCACATTCATACAAAATGATAAACAAACATCAGGAAATGTCTTTAGAAAAATACTGTAGTTCCACCCTTTGCCACAAAGTGTCAGTGAAGGCCTTTAAAACTGCTTGCCCTGTCTGGGCAGGGATGAGTACTAAACATCAAAGTAATTTAAGATTCTTTATAATATATAAATGAATATATTTTTCAAGTGTGATTATTCTAGACCAAATACAATTTTTAAAAATGATAAAATGGTAACCATCGTCTCAATTAAATACCAATGAATGAGTTAAGGTGAACTAAAATTTTTTTTTAAAAGTAAAACAACAAATAGAACAATTGAATACATGTGGAAAAAAGCCTATACTTAACTCCTGTAAGAAAGCACATCCAGATGAAGTCACCCAGAATCACTCCTGAATATAGACTGAAGAAGTGGGGAAGTTGACTAGTAGTCCGAAAAAGGCATTACAAACTCTACATGAAATCCTAAGGTTTTTTCCCTCTTTTTCTCACCTTCTTTGCACCCCACCATTCTGGCATTGGCTCTCCTTCCTATTTTTAGTATTGCAGCCTTCTCTTCCTGGGCCAACACGCAATATGCCAAGCTCAGTCTCCCATTCTCCACCTCCACACCTTGGCAGGATGTCTATACATCTCTCTGTCTGTACTCAGAAGAACAGCAGGCAAATATGCCACTACTTTTTTTTTTACAAGTCTGACAGGACACTGCCAAGAACCACATCTGTAGTGTGAAATGTGCCATCCAAAAGGTTATCGAATGTTAACAGAAAGAGAACTTTTTTAGAAAGTTACTATACATGCACACACAACATGTCTAAAATGCATTTCAGTTTTTGTTTCCTCATGAAAACATAAATGTCTACAATTTGACAAACATGTTTTCATCGGCACCTGCTCATTACATTAACGTGGGCAGGAATTCTCCTGGAGACTAACTGATGGCACTGTGGTATTGATATCGGTGGGACAGTGTGGGGAATAATTAAGATTCCACAATTAACAATTCATCTGGAAAGGGATTTACAAAAACAGTGTCTTCACACACAGATGGGCCGGGAGCAACTGTGCATGGAAGAATAAAATTCAAAGAAGATGATTGTAGAAATCAAGTCCAAAAAAATTCTT
Source organism: Tonatia bakeri (assembly GCA_004024845.1). Taxonomy (NCBI): domain Eukaryota; kingdom Metazoa; phylum Chordata; class Mammalia; order Chiroptera; family Phyllostomidae; genus Tonatia; species Tonatia bakeri. Next base: position 87,453 of record PVIA01003925.1, read on the forward strand.
CAGAAAGGAACAATATAGTGAGGGGAGTGGGAGACTGGGCGTGACTTTTCACCCGTCTCTGTGGTGTGGTTCCTCAGAGGGAGGGGCTCCCTCCTGGGCACCAAGACTTTTCTGCATGGAAGGAGCTGTCAAAGACCAAAGCAGCTCTGTTACTAATAGGCATTCCTAGTCACGGCTGGTCTGTGGGGAAGTTTAGGGGAGTGGAAGGCTCCATGGTCTTAGAATCTGTAGTTCCATTGATTGCTACATCTAGTAGCTAAAATTTCACTTCTGTAGACTTTGTTTGTAGAGGAATACAACTTCCTGGCTACCGATGTCTTTATACTCTTTATAGATTAAGTCACTAAAGGTGCTTGTTTGCAGTGCACACTCTCAGAATCGCATCTGGATCTCTGTGCTGTCCTCAGAGCTGTATAGGTACATGATCAGTCCTCATCCTTGGCCTCTTTGCACTAATTTACACTCACAAGCAGCCTATGCTTCTCATGACATCTGACTTCTGTTTGTCTTCTTGCCTGAGGTCTAGATACAGTTCTGTAATTTTCATTGCTGGATAGTATTTCAATGTGTGATTATATTACCATTTATCTACCCTACCATTGATGGGCATTTCAGCTGGTTCTAATTTAGGACTATCATAAACAAGGCTGTAATTAACATTCTTGTCTATTCTTTTTGACAGGCATACGCATGGGTTTCTGTTCATTATATATATAAGAGTGAAACTGCTATCAGAGTGTGTATGTGACCACAATTACTACACAATTGCCAAACAGCTCCAAACTGCCATTGCAGTCTCAGTTTCTACTCTCACAGGTGAAGGTATGTATCTCAGTCACTATATTTTTGCCAACACTAGGTACTGTCCATCTTTTTCATGCTAGATTCAAGTTTAACATTTTTATGTTTATTGGCTATTTGAAAATAAAAGAGAACATTACTCTCCAGGGCATTTGTTATTTTAAAGAATCTTATTAAAATTTTTATGAGCATGTTGATGGCTACTGTAGATATGATTTCTTTTAAAATTAGCATGACAGTTCCCTGATTTAAATCTGTACTTGTTTTAAAACTTGGTAGCCTTCGAATTGTTCCAGCCATTTTCCTCCCTTCTTCCTACCATAGTTTGTCAATTTTTATTTTTTATCATCTAATATAGTTTATATTTCCTAAACTTGTGTCATTTTTTAAAGAACCTATATTTTATCATTTTTATTTTCTAAATGTAGGGCCTCTATTCTGAACATAGTAGATGTACAATAAATGTTTGCTAAGTGATTGCTTGATTGCACAAAATTTGCATGATTCAGATTTTGTTTTTTACATTAGCGAATTTGTCATGGCTATCTAATCTTGAAAAAGGAAGAATTCAATAGATGTAAACTGTAGAACCTACTTCCACTGTGGCACTTTGTCAGTCTGTTGACATACACCCCTGATGCAGTTAGTGTCTAAGAGTGTCTTGAATAAAGACTGGAAACAATGGAATGACCTTTCAGAAAACAGAATGGACCACATTAAACGTGTTTGCACCTATGCTAAGGACTGAAGGGAAACCTTTCTGCTGGGGCATAGGTACATTATAATTATGAAAACTTCAATCTCTGCTACTAACCGTTTTTATTTCTATTTTATAGTAATTTATGTTTAATGGACATAAGCGAATCTGCTACTTGCTTAACTTTACTAAATAATTTTAAATCATATTTCACTTCCTAGCTCTGAATACAGTTGCAGTAACTGAGTAAGTAGAAGGAAAAATTATTTGTATCTCCCCCAAATATTACTAATTTTAGGCTGCCCAGGATTATGACATTTAAATGGTGTTTGATAATGTTGTAAATTAACCCTTTTTTTAAAACTGGCTAATTAATTTTTAAAATGAACTTTTGTCTCCCATGTGGCTGTAACTCACTATTCTTAGGTCATAAAACACTCAGTTCTTCAAATCACTGCTAAAAGTCTGCAGTGGTATAAAAATATTGTTTTCTGAAAGGAAAAAAAGAAAGTCTGGCTTTTAAATGATCATACCACTTGTATTATAAATATTCTCTTTAAACAAAAGGTAAAGATAATATATTTTGGAGTTTATTTATTTTTTAAGATTTTATTTACTTATTTTCAGAGAGAGGAGAAGGGAAGGAGAAAGAGAAGGACAAACATCAGTATGTAGTTGCCTCTCATGTGTCCCCTACTGGAGACCTAGCCTGCAACCCAAGCATATGCCCTTCGCTGGGAATAGAATCAACGACCCTTTGGTTCGCAGGCCTGTGCTCAATCCAGTGAACTACACCAGCCAGGGCTATTGTGGACTTTAAAAACCTAATTAAAATTCCAGCTTCAATATCCTTTAGCATCGGTAAAGTTACTTAATCTCCCTGTGCTTCAGTTTCGACATATATCAGATTAAGATACCTGAACCTGTGTCTTCAGATCGTTTTAATGAATATACAAGTATCTGATACAGCACTTGCGACATGAATCCACTAAAAATTATATTTTTCAAGAGTGAAACTTAATAAAACTCTCCACAAGTTATCTTTGCCATCTAAAACCAAAGACATCTAGCACCAGCTATTCTTAAAATTTCCCTGAAGATTCTGATCTCTATTTGATAACTAAAATTTGATTTGCAATCAGTGATCAATAAACATTTCATAGTTTTAGGGCTCACACTGTGTAAGGGAAAGTAACATCCTTTTAGACAGCAGGTCAGAGAAAATGAGATCTTTAAATGTCAACTCTATGCAAGGAGAGAAGAAAAAATGAATGTCTACCTGGCTCTCCTAGACAACAAAAGCAATGGCATAAGTGGCCGCAGCTGCTCTAAATTCACATCGCATGGATTCAGTGAGAACTCCCAAGGAAACGGGAATTGCATGGCGCATTTTAATAAGTGAATATGTAAAGATTGTATTAATTAATTGTCCATTTGACTAAGTAATATTCATACCCCAGTGAATGGGTATGAAAGTGAATTACATGCAAATGAATGTAAATAGTTGCACATTGACAAAGAGGGGATGCTTTCTGAAGCAACTATTAGTATTGTTAAGCTTTTAATTATATGCTGAGGCCAAATGTTTCTGTTAGAATAGATCTCAGAAATAAAAAAAGAAAATAATTTGATATACAAAATTGTGTTTAGGAAAATGGGGCAGGACACATCTGTTCCATGGAAGATGTTGGACAATTAACAGCAATGGAGAAATTAATCATAGTAGGAGGAGCCGGGTGGAGATAAGAAGATCGTGGGTTTTAATTTGGGCATTTAAAATATGATGTGCTTAAGTAACATACATCAGGAAATGTGCTGTGCTGTAGTGAAATTTAGAGCAATGACAACAAAATGTATGACAGGGCATTTATTAAAAGGAGGGCTTGTCAAATAGCTCCTCTTAGCTTTTCTTTAATTTGTCATTTCACCTCTCTCTTGATGATCTATTCCCTTTAATGGCTATTTGCCATTAAAAACAATGGTTCATTGCTTTTTATTCTTTTTCCTTTCATACCTTTTGGTTAAATAATGCTTTATAATAACTGAACCTGCCATATTAGAGTCATATATTTCTAATTTGAAAAGACACAAAGTAGACAATTTTCTTAGTTTAAAAACAATTGCTTTTACAAACCTTTGCTTTCTTTCTTGTAAATACTGCAAGTACCATAGCTTAAATTAGAAATCAACAACCCTGACACTTTCAGTTGTTAAAGTAGGTGTTCCTTTTAATTCTCTTCTCCATTAATGCAAACAAGAACAGATCCCCTGTATAATATTATAAAGATATTTTATTCTTGCTTCTCTTCTTAAAAAAGAATATTTGTTCCACACAGGCCTAATTTTGTTCCATTAACTTTAAAAAAATAAGAAATATGGATATTGAAATTTTTCCTGGTCAAAGATTAAAAGTACCCTTAATAGAATATCCAAGTCTATGTTTATTATTTTAAAAAATAGGAAATTATTATCTATAAATTTTATGCACTTTTGCTTAGTTATTAAAATATGTGTAGATGACTAGTATAAGTAAGATATTGATTGGACCATTTTTTTCAGAGTAAAAAAATGTGTCTTTTTCTTGGTGCTTACTCATACCTCACCTTATGAAGTATGACACCTTAGTCTGGAAGAGGCCTGGGAAAGAGCCTAGAGGCATACATGTTATGGGAAGTAGCAATTACCTGGGCTAATCATGGCACATATTAAATTACCTAATCTTTCTCACTGAGTCACAACCCTCAGTAAAAGACTTTGTACAGAGGTGAAGTAAGTCCTCTATCATTCCAGGCATATATGCTAAAATTGGGGTAAGGAGTGAGTGGCTGGTTCTGATGTCAGGAAAGTACAGGGACTGACATGTGGAATGGGCCTTGGTCTCTCTGCCTAGAAGTGAACTAGAAGAGAAATCTTTGAAATTGCTTACTTGGGTAATGACATTAAGATTACTGACCCACAGTTGAATTTTTTGCCTGAATTCTCATTCATTAATTCATTCTTTCAACACATATTTATTCAAGACAATATTTCACTTTACAGTAATAACTTACACATATTTTAACATATGATTGTTCATTTTGTGCAAAACACAAAACTATGTAGTATGGTTTAGATTTTAAAAATCTGTTTCCAAGTATTCATATATACATTAATGTTAAGTGGAAATTTATATACTAATATGTGCTGTGATGCTGTGCATCCCTGTGCTAAGTGATGGCGAAACATGTTCTGATACCATCTCTTCAATACTCCCCCCTCCACACCTGTGGACATAAATTCAGGAAAAGTACTGTCATTTCTATAACTCATCTTTCAATTAATTCAGATTATATATTTTAAAATTTACTTTCATTTAGTAAATCAATTTTATTTATATTCATATATAAACTTTTTTAAATTCATATTACATATTTTGAAGAACTCAGAGTTTTGGGATTGGGAATCACTGCTATTGGTCTATGAACTATGCTTTGAATAATGTGGCTCTAAAGACCCTGTCATCTCAAGGTCTTTCTTGTTACTTTGTTATTACTAGTACTACTAGAAATATTAGTGCAAATAGCACCCATGAAAACAAAGTATTTATTAAGTTTATAGTCACTGGTCAAATATTAGTAGTTTATTATATTTAGATCTACACTATAAAGTTTTAAATGGAATGGAGAGACCCTAAAAAGGTTCCAGTTGTTATGACATTAAAGAAAAAAGATAGACCTTGAATTGTTCAACCTAAAAAGGTTTGGGAATACAAGTAAACCTGTGTTAGAAAGTTGCTTCTGCTTGACCCAGCAAGTTGAAGGAGACCTCAACAGAAAAATGGAATGCAGATGAGACCTCAGGGCTGTTTGCTGCACAAGACAGGGGCATGTTACTGGAAAACATTTGGTTCACGTACAATGTCTACCAGCATCAGAACTAGTGGAGTACTGAAGAAATCGTTGTGGTCTCAATGAGAGAAAATGAGCATAATGAATATTATGGCCCTGACTTTTCAACAGTCACAGACTGTAAGATGCAGAAAGTCCCAATATTTCAATCTACATTGCAACCTAAAGATGCTGTGAAACAGCATCACAAACTGCATTTATGTGCTCAGGGTGGCCAAACCCTACAATACCATATATTGAACCTTTACATTTTGATTTTTGCTTGTTAAACTTTCTTCTTTTCAAATTAGAACTAAAAATCCATTGTTCTCCAGGTTTTAAGATCCTTCTTTGAACTTTTACATACAAATTTCAAACCTTTTCTTCCCCCATTCTTCTTGACTTATTTTCTTGGGTCTTCTCATAATTCATTTTATAAGTCCACATATTCCTTCTGCTGTGGTTCTGTTATTCATCACTGTCCTGGTAATTCTCTCACTGCTTCAACCATGACTTGTGCATTTGTTCTGAGTCTCCACCTCCTGTCTGTTTTCACCACAGTGCCTTAAGCCTGAACAAACTAACCTACTGAATCATCTTTCATACTCTAACCAGTGTGAAAATATAACCTTCTGTCTTCTAACTGTCAAGTTGCTGTGTATTGAATAAGTAATAATTGTTATGCTCATATATCTTCTCTGAACTCTCTGTTCAGGATTTTGATATCTTCATTATTTATATTTATCTATACTTCTAAATCACAATTTCACTTTTAGTTTAGTTCCATTTCTCTCTCCTTGTTCTCCTTTCTCCTTTCTCAATTTCTTGATCAATAGAAATTGACTCATCATTTTTAATCCCCCCCCCAACACTTTCCTTATCAAGTGTAACCAAGAGCATCTGTTTCGAATCAAATACTATACAGCATGGAGAAACCAGAGATGATGAAGAACCAGTCCCCAGAATAGTATGATTTTCATGGGAATAGAAAACTACTGTAGAAACACACAAGGACAGTCAATAGTCAAATATTAGTTTTGTGTGATTGGCTAGGTATATTGTAAAAGAGAGCTCTTTATGTATTACCAAATCCCCCCTCAAACACATATCATAAAACATTAATACTTTTTGGATTACAGAACACTAGGATAGGATTTTATGAGGTATGCACACATGTGCATGCACAAACACACACACATTCAAGAAATGGGGGAGAGAAACTGGAGTCGGGCAGAACTGCACTCCAATTCAGGTTCTAATATGTAATAGCTGTATGATTTTGGTAAACCTGTCTTAATAGCCTAATAACAATGGGGACATTAATTTCTACCCCAGAGAATTCATGTAAAAATGAACTACAGTAATGTATGTTGGTATCTACATGATTGTATCCCCAGTAGACAATCAATAAACATTTGCCAACTGAGTGGGTATCAAGGACATTACTAGTATATAACCTTGGCTAGTCACTTAACCTCTCTTGTGCCCTATCTCTAACACCTCGATATAAATAGTGCTGACTTCACAGAATGTTGTTAGGGGTAAGTGATGAAATCCAAGTAACAGAACAATGCCTGGCATCTAATGAAATACTCAGTAAATATCAATTATAATTATTAGATTATACTAATTTTCTCTTGCTTTGTAGCACCCATATTTTAAAATTTAAACTCTATCACTTTTGTAAAATAGATGCATTACATTTGAAATAGAATGTTACATTTTTAATGAAAAAAAAAAAACTTCAGTAATCCCCACATCCTGTTTTCTTGAGTTCTTTTATATTGCAAAAAATCTGCTGAGATTTGATATCACACCACAACATGTACAGTTCAGACACTGAACATACTCTAGTGAATTTAGGTGTTCTTATATTTTCCTTATGCCATAAGGATATTTTTTTCTTTCAGAGTTCATCCTCAACAGATAAAAATTATTTTATGACAATTTAATTCATCTTAATGTAATATAGGTTTAATGAAGACCATGAAGCCACAGAAGGAAAAAGAAAAAAAAAAAGAGGAGAATAAGAAAGGAGAAAATCAGGAATAATGGAGAGGGCATGAGGATCAGCACCCCCTAAAGATATATGCATTGCTGACATTTGATATCTATTGCTCTTATAAAGCTCCCAAGGGTTCCATAACCCAGTATCCCTGAACTTAAAACCATCTTGTTCCCCCTCCCATTACACAGTGAGGATCCACTAGGGAAGAAGCACAAACCAGCCTAGACTGTCTTTCTTTCATTGTTGTGGGGGGGACCAAATGAACATACTTTTGTCAATGATAAGCATATGAATTAGGACTTACCAAACATTTCAAGTATACAGACCCTCATATAAGGTGAAAAATGTCAAGGGCTTTGAATAGAGGCTATATGTAACAGAAATTATACTTAACAGAACTATACTTTCAGTTTCTGTTGATTAAAACTTATTGCAATTTGACTATAGTGTAATGTTTAAATGCACTTATGGTTAATTACAACGTCATTCTTTGTACATTTGAAAAATGTAAATATATGTATATAGGATTATAATATACTGCATTGGTATTTCCAGTTATTGGAACACCAGTGAATGAATAAATGGGAGTGACTGAGTTGTGCTCACATTTTTACCCTCTGTGTCTTGAACAGTTTCTGGAACATATTGTAGTAGAACCTTTCAAGAAGCATTTACTGAGTTATTTCTTTTGGCTACAATGTCCATGCTTACAACAACTCATGCCTTTGACTCACCATTTGGGACTAGAATACTACTCTGCTGCTTGGGATTATGGTCAATAATTCAACTCATATAGGACTGGGAGTGAAAATGAGAACATGTGTGTTTAAAAAAAACAATTTAGGCTAAAAAATAACTATAGAGATATATGACCATATGCACCATTTTGTAAGTCATGTTTTTGTTTGTATATTTCTATAATAAAGTTGTAGAAAACTGATGTGAATGCAAACTAATAGTATATACTATAATTTTCACATTCTAATTCTAACTTTTTTCATTCATCAATATTAATATTTAGAAACCCAAGTTATTTAAGAAAACAGAATATTTTCAAAAATTCTAAATTGAGACTAAAGAATACAAGATAACTCTAAATCTGAAAAAATCTCTCATCATTTAAATAACTGATAAGAAACTTGAAAAACTATAGTATAGAAAGTACTAAAGTGATAAAAGATCAATAGGTAACAAACCTAGAGTTAGGTATAAAAACCAGTATAACATAAGTAACAAAACTAATGATTAATGCACAGAAAAAGAGCCATACTGACCCCAGTCTACTAACAATGATTTTGCCAGGATAGTTTGTTTCATAAAGTTAATTAGGATAAAAGAACACCAAACAGAGGTAATTTGTCCCATTTACTGGTGTAAAAATTCCTCCAGGAAGTTTCATAGGTGATGCTATATTTTTAGTCCATGCTTACAAGGTGCTCATAATTCAGAGAAGGCATAAAGGAGGGTTGAATAAGGTCCTGTTCACCAAGGTAACCAGATGGACTGTTGTCACAAATGAACCAAATCTACTCACTGTGTGACATCACTTAGATATAGCTCAAAGGATTCCAGGCACTAATGGAGAGTTTTAAAAAATGTCAAATATGGTGTTAATAATTTAGGTAAATTAACGAGTAGTTCAAAAAATGAGAAATAAACTGGAAAAATGTATTAGAAGAAAAAGTTTATATACTCTGCCTCAGTAAAAATCCCCTAAAATAACAATAGAGATATGGTATACTCTATTATTTCCTTTTATTAAGTAGCATCTTGTGTGAACTCAAATTATTGCAATGATATTTGGCAAAGTCTTTAGCGACTGGTTCCTTTTTTTAGGTGTAGTAAAAACCACATAACACAAAATCTATCATCTTAAAAAAAGTTAACATACAGTAGAGTAGGAAATGTTGGACATGTGCTCTGACTCAGTCCTTTCTCAGGGCAAAGCTGGGCTGGGGGTTGTCACGTGCTTGTCCCACACTGAGCTGGAGGAGGGACTACAGTGAGTGACTAAATGATAGTCTAAACACTGACATAGTTCTCAGGGGCCCCACCTGGTTCCCTTTCCTATCAGTGCTTCAATTCAGGCAAATAAGAAACAATTCCAGCAGAAAGAAAGAAGGAGCTCCTACCCTTTGCAACAGCATGGTTGCAACTGGAAAGCATTATGCTAAGTGAAATAAGCCAGGCGGTGAAAGAAAAATACCATATGATCTCACCTTTAACAGGAACCTAAACAACAAAACAAAGAAACAAGCAAAATATAACCAAAGACTCTGAAATAGAGACCAGACTGACAGTGTTCAGAGGGGAGAGGAGAGGGAATTTTAGGGGAAAGGGGGAAGGGTTTACAGGAACAAGTATAAAGGACACATGGATAAAAACTAGGGGTGGGTGGAAAAGGGAGGGAGGAGGGGAGGGCTGGCTGGGTGGGTTGAGATGGGAGTAAAAGATATAAAATTGTACTGCAAGAACAATTAAAATTTTTAAAAAAGACACAATTCCTGCTGGCAGTCCCTGAAATCTGCACATCTCAGCCTTCTCCTTTTTTCCCAGAGAGACGTTAGGATCACAGTATTTCCTTCCAATTGCTCTGCTGTGAGTCAAGAGGATGAACTATGGTGAGGGAGCACCACAGATTTTCCTACCAGTTTTGATATGGCTCATTTCATGTTTGCATGAGATGCAGGAGCTTATTAATTGTTTTCTGAACTTCTTACAAAAGGAATTGGTCCATGTATTGTCATTGAGTTGGCGTCTCTTTTGGATGAAGAGGACTGAGGCTTCCTATTCTGCCCTTCAGCTGATATCATCATCCAGTTGCTGGTTCAATTTTAATTCTCCTCAAATTTTTAATAGGTTGCAAGGTACACTGGAAACCATCTACGTGATTGTTGTTTGCTTTACATGTTGATAATTTTGAGATGTCACAAGACTGTCACCTTATTGAAACCTGACCTTTACTACACAGCCAAGCACCCTCTTTGCTCCACAAGGCTCCCCTTGCTTATTTTTCTCTTCACCCCATTCTACCTTTCCTAGCTCCCCAACACCTCAGGCCATTACATTCCCCACTGGCAACTTCTTATTCCCACCCAGGGTTTCACCTTGTCTTGCTGTTTTTCTTCCTTGTCTGTACTTTCTCTTCCTACTTCTCTTTCCTTTTGTGTACTTAAATTTTATTTTTTCCCCTGAAAGGCACCCAGGCAAAATCTGATCCATACAGAATAGAAACAAAGACTTATAGTTACAACACCAAGAAAATAGCATAGGAAGTTATCCCCACTGAACACATGAACACCTGGGTAGTATCTTTTCTGAGACTTTCAAAGTAGGTGACCCCTTGTCAGGTATGAGATGTGTCTGGAAAAAAGTTCAGCCATTGTCAATATAACGAGAATGGTTTGTGTGACATCAATATGACCTGGCGGCAAGGAGAGTGGACTGGAATGCACATGTGTGAACAATGACGACTTCACTGTACTAGTCAGTGGGGATGGTAGATGCCACTGAGTAAGCATGTGTACTGTGTGACCATTGCATTCAAAACGACTGAATGAGGAGAGCAAGAAATCTGCATCAGATTTTGGGTGAAGCTTGAACATTCCTCTGGGGAACTATTCAGATGATCCAGAAGGCCAAAGCTATGGGCAACTGGTGATTGGCAGCTTCATCACGACAACATGCCCACTCATGTATCACATCTCATGCAGAATTTTTTGGCAAAACATCAAATCACTGAAGTGACTCAGCCTACTACAGCCCAGATTTGGCACCCTACAACTTCTGTCTTTTCCCAAAACTAAAATCACCTTTGAACAGGAAGAGAATTCAGACCATCAATAAGATTCAGGAAAATACGACGGGGCAGCTGATGGTGATTGGGAGAACTGTGTGAGGTCCCAAGGTGCCTACTCTGAAGGGGGCTCTGGTGTCATTGTCCTATGGACAATGTTTCATGTATCTTGTATCTTCATCAATAAGTGTTTCCATTTTTCATATTATATGGCTGGATACCTTCAGGACAGACCTCTTATATTTTGATTGGACCAAAGGAAGATTGCACATTTATGATGTGTTTATTTGTAGAGAACGGCTTAAAGTACAAGGACACTTATTTTTTAACCAAAATCCTGCCAAATTCTGTCTCAGGTCTAGGTTAGCACTTCATGAACTAAAAAGGACCCAATTTCCTTCTATTCTTCCACTCTGCCACTTCAGCACAATTCTTTCTCCTCAAGTTAGCTGTTGGATAATTAAAAACATCTACCTCCAATCTTGGTTTCAGATTTTCTCCATGCATTGAAGCCAGAAAGAGGAAAAAAAGCTTTTTAAAAAGTATCTTTTCCTGATGCTGTTTTTGTTTTCCTTCAGAAAGCAAAATCTTTATCAAAATCCCTAAAACTGAATTCCCTTTAAATTTCATGGCTAGAAGTTGCTGACATGTCTACCTCTGTGCCATTCATTGGGAGAGGGAAATAGGACTCACATGGTTACTTTGGAAAATCATGTTTCATCGCCAAGCTCAACATATTGCCGCTTGAACAAAGTTGGGATGCCTATAGTAAGGAAAAAGATGAAATGGCTTGGGTCAGTATCTATGTATCTATGTCCAACCCAGTGTCATTCCCAAATATGTATGCAGTCTTGAGGGATCAAAATTCCTCCAATCACACTGGAACCAAAGCTCATACTCAGGATAAAACTTCAGCCTTGATGGGGTTCTCGGGAGGTGTTCTATTCACCTTTCATCCTCAGTATTGGCATAGAAATTTGTGAACAAATTCTAGACCTTCAGCATATACATGGCATGTCAGTAAAGACAGGTATTTCTCTATGTGAATGTTAATTAATTTAACGTTTGTTGTTGTTCTGTAGTTGAACACTTATTTATGGAGAGACCCTGTGCTAAACAGGGACAAGACAGTGTTGTTTCTGCTGTAACACCACTCATGCCTAGCATAAGACATCTCTGAATAAACAATAACAATCAAATGAGCAGGTATGACATACAGCCCAGTACTTTGGAAATCACTGAAAGCTTCCCAGAGGAAGTGATGTTCAAACTGTGACCTAAAGGAGTGGGAATTGGCCCCAAAGCTCCACATCAAGACTGTTATACGTGCAAAGCCTCAACATTTGGGGTAAAGGTTGTATTCAATGATCTGAGGGAAATCCATGAAGGTAGAGAACAGAGTTGGAAAGGAAAGTCATAAAAGATGGGGCTAGACTATGAAAGGCTCTTAAAAATACCAAGATACTCAGAATTTGTCTCCACTCCAGAGCACATAGAGATAGGCCTTTAATTTAACCCTTAAATTAAATGAGGTTCTAAGCAAAATGGAGATTATAGGGATGGGGAAAAAAGGGCTGTTTTCTCCTACATTTATGCAATATGCTTTTTCCAGAACCAAGAAGAGTATTAATTGCAGATATTTTAGCAGGAATATGAATTATTATCATTTTATGCTTTGCAAAATATTTGTGAGATTGATGGTCCAGGATATTCACTGTTGAAAATTTACTGTGCTTTCAAAATATTTATTTATTTTCAATGACCTCATTACCAAATGTAGTGATATAAAATAAAACAGGCTTCATAATAATCTTAAGAAGTTAAAATCATGCCCATTGATATCCGAAAGGGCTTCTAAATCCAGGCGAATGTGGCACAGTCTGGTTGTACTGGTCAAGGTCTTTTTGTTGCATTAAAGAAATCAACTCTAGTTTATGAAAATAGATAGAAAGTGTGCTATAAAGAAACAAGCATGTCTCTCTGGCCACAGAAAGGGGCTGTGTTCAGGAGATAGAAAACCATCAGGGTCATCTCTGTAGATCTCATTTTCATTGCTGTCCTTGCTTAACTATTTTTTTCTCTTCTTTTGCAGTCCCTGCAGGCTGGGTTTCTCAGATCTGCACTGAAAAAGTGGAATATATGTAATGGTCTTATTCTAATGGGAGTGATGGCAGAGATTAGCCACAGCTTCTCAGTTCATACCATAAATTTTTTAAAAAAACCATCTGATGTAAGGCAGATGTCTACCTTTTGTCTATTCAGCAAGGGTCAGAATCACACACAGCGTATATCTGCTGGCCATCCAGTCCTACAGTTTGGGAGAGCAGGTATGCCCAAAGGATGCTAGTTTAGGATAGGAATGACCCAAAAGACCTCTTGGTTCAATTCAGACCTCAAAGCACTAACAAAATAAAGACTTCTCTTATCTAATAATTGTGTTATTAATTGTATTTAGTAATTTAAAGTATATAGCCATACTATATCTATTATCATACCATCCTAAAAATAACACATTTCTAATAATCCTCCTTATCTATGCACTTTAAATAGTGAAGAAGCTATGCTGTGTTACATACTTTCAAGTGGTATCAATCTGGAAAAGAAACCAAAGGTCATTTTCTGGGAAAACTATTCCATTCAATGAGGTATCCTATCATCTTTTTCTAAGTAAATCTTCTTGATCAATAAACCTTTTTAAATGATAATTAAGTAGCATGTTTAAGCCTCTTTTCTTATATGATTCTTTAGTATGTGATTTCAGGTAGCCTAGAGATTAAATCATGTCTTATAAAGCATACCAATAACATAAAGAATATAAGTGTTTATAATTTTCTTGGAGGCCTCCACTTTAATGGATTTAAAAGACAGCCTGGATTTTTATCATTATGTTAACATATCGCAAATGTTAATATACAAAGAGTTAATTTAGAAAATACGTTTATAATAAAAGAATCATAGTAAGTTAAAAATAATTTTTCAACTTGCAAATATTTTACAGTACTTCACATCTCTTTTCTGAGAGATGCTTCAGCAGCAGTGCACATATTTGGACCTTGAGTTAGGTCCAAAAGACATGATTTAAGAAACAATGTAATTTAAGATAGTTCTTGTATTTATTGTAAGTACTCAGCTTCATTTCAACTTTAGTAAGTAATGCTTTTGCATGAATGCCAATTTAATACATAATTCCTTCATTTCATAGCTCATCTAAGACTGATGTTGATTAAAACATAGCTCATCATTGAGTCGATCTAAATATACCTATAAAATATTTATTATCACTGGATTCTAGTACAGATCTAATCTGGAGGTCCTGAAATGCACATCGCACACACACATAAGGGAGGAATGACAGCAGCTTCAAGTGTGAGGTGCAACTTCATCCAAATGCACTGGAACAGAAATCAGTAGATGGCATGGAAAACAACTTCCAATTACTTTCCTGCTCCTGTCAAAATATATATCCCTGAGGTTTTAGATTAATTAGCAATTAGGCAAATTTATGAGTGGTACCTTCTTAAATGGGGGATTAGATAAAATTCACAAGTCTGCTTCTTTTGTTAAACAAAAAATAGTTTTTCTTATTGTTGTTCAATTACAGTTGTCCCCTTCCCCCCATTACTCTCATTTGCCATACCAATCCCACCTTCCACATTCAATCCCCCCGATTGTCTTTGTCCATGGGTCCTTTATACATGTTCCTTGAGGACCCTTCCCCTTCTTTGCCCCATCAGCCCTTCTTAAAAAGATTGACTGTTGTGCTTTATTAAGGTAGCACTCCAGGTTGTTCAAAGCTTTTCCAAATAAAAATCTCAAACCATATCCCATTATGATGTCATTAAAGCTTAGCTAAATCCATAAGAGATACTAAAACAAGACATGTTGGCACGGTTTTAAAAGTTAAATTTGTTCTAGGATTACATAGATTACAAACTTTTTTCCCAATATCTGGAGTTGTAGCCATTTTTTTTTCATAAAAACAGATAAATTCCCATTTCGGCAATGGACTCTTGCATGAATTCTCTTGATACCAGATACTTTTAGAGGATAGATAAAAGTGAGTGGTGCTATTTTACTGTGGGAATAACCTTTGTGAGTCATCTTGTTTGACCTCCCACTCAGGGCAAAAATGTTTAGTAAAATGTTCCTGTTATAGTGAATTGTTTAAATTCGTAAAGTGTTTAAGAACTAAAGTCATAACTTCAGTCTATTACATTGTTAACAATAATTCTTAGGAGTACTTCCCCATTGTAAGCTGAATTTTTCTCCTTATCATTTCCACCTTTGGTCCTAATACAGCCCCACAAAAGTATCAATTTGGTCCTTGTCTCCTGCATACTCAATCTAATTGGACTTTTAGGTTTTTTCAAACAGCAACTTTAAAAGAAATCACATCCATATATTCAGACTTGATATGGGAACCATTGAAAAGAAAAAATAATTATTAAACTCATGGAAAACTTGAATCGTTAACTTATTAACTTCTATATGTAAATGAGTTCAAAGCAAAGCAAATATTCTGTTCTATATATTACATATTTCATAATTGAGTGTTTTTATTTTACAAGCTAGAAAAACACCAGTAAAATAATTTTTTCTTAACATTTCAGTAAAATGTATTTATTTATTGATGATTATAAATTGTTGTATCTAACTGAATGGCTTATTTGAGCTACAGGATAATTTGGACATTATCTGCAATCCTCCCATTTTATAGGAAAGGAAATCAAGACCAAGAAGGTTGGCATATTTTATATGGTCACACATCAGTTAGTTTTAAAGACAAGAATATAAGGAAGACTTCTGACTTCTGTACTTTTTTCTCATTGCATAATAAATCCTGAACTTGGAAATTGGCCATAAGTCAATAACACAAAAAATTATATCATTCTAATCATTCAATTATTTTTCCCTTCTCTGGTGTGATCTTTACAAGAGGAACAGGTCATGTTAAAAATTTTTTGAAATTAATTAAATGATAAAATCTGCCTAATATGTAATGGTGCATATAAAACCTTTCTTGTTTTCCACAAATGTCACATATCTTATTATTGCAGCCGTCATTTTTTACCTACTTAGAATGAACCAAGGACGTGAACCTTAATTCTTAATTTGTTGACATTTTTAAAGGATTAGTGGTTTTGCAAATCTTGATAGATAAGATATTATTTTCACCATAATCCTTGTAGTCACTTTTCTTTTAAAATAAACCAAATGCCTATTAAATTCTTACTAGCCTCACAGTTTCCATAACTTCTAGTTTCTCTTTGAAAATTTATATCTTTTCTCATACTTAATCTTAGCTGTCTTTCAAACTCATAGTTTTATTAAAAATATAAACATGAATTTAAGTATTTTTTTAAAAAGCTAAAGAAAATTCCCAGGTATAACTTCAGTCATGCAATCATTTCTTGTTTATAATTATTTTGCAATATTATTATTACCTCTTTATAATTATTGCCAGTTCTCTAATTTCCAAACATTTTCTAATATAAACTCAAATAAAGAGTTTAATTTTTATAAAAATTAATTGGTAATTTGTATAACTATACCTATATATTTATATTAAAACTGGTTGAACATAACTTAGTCCTTTCTATTATCAAAATATCTAAAATTTTCTTCAGTCAATACTTGGCTTTCCTTTAGTTTTATTAAATTTTTCTCAAAGGCATATTAAACATTTATTTAAGCCTCCATCTTAAAAAAAAAGAAAGAATGCTTTCAATAAGTGATAAAGTTAATGCACATTATTTAACACATGTAAAAAGATCATAAAAAGTCTTTAAAATTTTTAAAAAGATTTTATTTATTTATTTTTAGAGAGAAGGGAAGAGAGAGAGGGAGAGAAACATCAATGTATAGTTGCCTCTCGCATGCCCCTTACTGGAGAACTGGCCCACAACCTGGGTATGTGCCCTGACTGGGATTCGAACCTGAAACTATTGGGTTCACAGACTGGCGCTCAATCCACTGAGCCACATTAGCCAGGGAAAGATCATAAAAAGTCTTAAAAATGAAAGTAAAAGCCTAATAATAAGTACATGAGAAAACCCAAACTAAGTAAACTATAATTGACTAAGAATACAGTTGTGTGATAGCAGGCAGCTAGAGCAAGGGTAAAAACATGAATATGAATACAAATGGTGATATTTCTCCTATCTCAAAAACGAACATGTGAACCAACAACAAGAACTCAAGAAATCACTCAAGACAATTGTGCCCTTTAAGTACTTCCCATTTCTTGTTTCTTACATTAATTGTAAACATCATTGAATTATTGTCTACGACAATGTCTCTAATTCATTTCCTATTGTCTCCCGAATTCATTTTATGTATACTCCCCTACCCCATTACCACACCAAAAGCATTTTCCTTAAGATCATTAATTATCCTCACAGTGCTAAGCCTTAGTGCCTTCATTTCATATTTCACTTGACTTATCAGTACCATGGGACACAGTTTAAGACTGAACTCTTCTTAAAACAATGAACTATCCTGGCTCCCTTAGATTTCTTCTCCACTGGCCATTCTTCTTAGTCTCCTCTCATGTTTCCTTGTTTTCTTAACATTTATTAAAGTATTCTACACCTCAGTCCTTCTTCATTTGTACTCAGCTACTTAGTGATCTCATCCAGGCTCATTACTAAATACCAAGTATCCCGTGACATTTAAATATACAGATTCTGGCACAAATAACATCTCCCCCCACTTTTTTAAATTATAAATTCTTTTATTACAAAGTCATAAGAATGTGATGCTCTAATATGACAATATCACACTCAAGTATCACACCATATGACAATTTAGGTGAAATGTTCAAATTAAAACTACAAATTATTACTCATATTATTATCCTACCAACCACACAGAAGCAGGTTTACCTCTACTGGACCCTATATATTTTCAACTTGGACTTTTCTACCAAATTTGACTCTCACATATTTAAGTATCTACTTGGCTTCTCCACTTGGATATTGAATAGACATCTCAAATTCAAATAGTTGAAAGTAAAATTCTGATATTCTTGCATATGAACATTTGAACTCTCCCAAATCTAGGCTTTCATTTACTTAGGGCAACAACTTTGGTGACATCATTGAATTCTCTCTCTTTCTCTCCCCCCTGCTTCTACTCTTGACTTCAGTCTCAGCTCAGGTTCCCCTTAAAATAATTCTAAGAAAAGAATTCAAGTAAATGTAGTTTATTTGGAAAGTGTTCCCCAGAAACACTGTCAAGAAATAGGAAATTGAGGTTGGAAGGGGAGAATGTTAATAAAAATAATGTCATGGAGCAACATGCTGCTTGCTGTCAGGAACTTGAGCTTAATTAAGAGGGAATCCTCATGGTGATACTGTAGAGCACCCATCTCAACCTCATCCCACCCTGGAGGGAGAGAAAGCTGGGCATTTACCCACCAACTACTCAGGCTTGTATCAAGAGTGCTTCTGGCCTGTGCCACGGTACTTTCATTCTACCAGAAATTGAGAGACAATAAACAAAAGCAGTAAGTAAAACATGTACAACCTTCACGAAAGGGCAAAGAAAAAGTCTTTATGCAAAATGTCACAAAAATGGAAAGTTAGGTTAGAGAGCTAAACACGGAAAAGATAAGGTAGAGTTAAAATAGCATCAGATATTTACCCTTGCAGTCTATTTTCAATCCAAGACAGAGTGATCATGTGAAACGTAAATCAGATCATTCACTCCTTTGTTCAAAACCTTCCAATGGATTCCCATCTCACTTGCAGGCAAAAAATAAAAACAACAAACAAACGAAAAACAAACTTACATTCTTACAATGGCTTATAAGTTCTTATCAGACATCCTTTATAGTCCTCAACATTAGCACTCACTAACTCTTTTCCCTGGCACTCTTACATTTCCTCACATACTCTAGGGGTACTTCTGCATCATGGCTACTAGCTGCTTCCTTTGCTGGGAATATTCTTTCCTGCACTACCTGCATGGGGTATTTTCTCCCTTCTGAAGATCTTTGCTCAAATGTAACCTTTTCAATGAGTGCATATCTAACCATCTAATTGTAAACTGAACTTATACTCACTAGGCATTCCCTAACTCCTCTCTCATTTTATTTTTTTATAGCACTTAATTTCATCCAGAATTTTAATGTGCCTATTTACTTACTGTGCTTGTTCATTGTCTCTCCATTCCCAATGGAAATGAGTTCCACAAGGAGATGGTTTGTTTCTGCTTGTTCATTCCTGCATCCCCCATACCCCTAACACAAACTACCACATGATAGACCCACAAGGGAAAAACAAGAAACAAAAAACCCAAACCATGACTACAGCATTGAATACCATTGTTCAATAAGAGATACAGCAAGTAATCAGAAAAAATAAACTATTTCTCAAGCATCGAGGTATGTATGTTTTTTGTCAAATGAGTTTTATATATAGGACAAAGGAAAATTTTCTATCCTGAGAGGAATTTAATTTTATACACTCATGTACTAAGAGAATATAAAGCTCAGGACACACAGTTTATCTCTTTATAGAGGCAATTTTAGAGAGAGATTTTCTAGGGTATCTTGATCTAATTATGTTGGTGTTTCTAATTCTAATTTTCACATAGGAGTAAAACCTGGAGGACTCTGAGTAGTGGAAGGTGACTTTTTTTTCTAAACCAGTTGTTTTCCCATTGTTAAGGCAATGGAAATATATTTAAAACAAATTTAATGTTGAATCAAATATTATGTAGACAAAATCTGAGTTGCTGAAGTTCAAATGGGGTGTTATGTATGGGGGGAGATATTGTCAACCATACCCTTTGTCCCTACCATATTTTTGATAAGGTTTTATAGAGAAATGTCACTTCATGAAAATAGCTTAGCTCCTAACGTCATACATTTCCATATAAGGCAAAGAAGACAAGGGCTAGAATTTAAATTGGCTCTTCCTTTAATGGAGCTATCACCTCCAAAAAATGACACATCTTGCACTTATAGATATTCAATAAATATTTTCCAGTGAAATTAACTTTTGTGAATGGTATAACAGTGTTAGCAAAAATAGGTGGTGGAAAGAAAAGAAACAGGTCTTTGTAGGCAGCAAGTATTATTTTCTGTCAGCATAGCAAAAAGAGAAATAAAACAATCTTATTTTATCCAGATTATCAAAGGTTTTCTTTAAAATTTAATTAACATATTTGATTTGAAAAATTTTCTCTACTTATTCCCAAATCTGAAATCCTATGGACCCTCATATAACCTAGAACTTAACTCCACTGTGAATGCAGACACTTTCATTTAATCTGTAAATATTGTTTTATCTCTAGTTCTTTTCTGATACTAGACTCTTAAAATTGTTTCTTAAATAAATGTATTATTTACATCTATGTTCAAAAAGTATTCAAAGCCAAGAAAAACAGTAATCATATTATAAATCTGAGTGATATAAGATGTTAATAGATGTTTCTGGCTTAATTTTCTAGATGCTTGCTATAAAATTTCAGTTTGTGGATCTAAATAACCTGATAAACTAGATCTACCAAAGTTTTCATGAAATATATAATATTAAATTACCTTCCAGGGAGGTAGGAGGTGAAATATAACTCTTAGATTTATGTAAAGTCCTTCTAAGCATTCTATGTGTATCACTTATGGGTTCATTTATATCTGTGAAAAATTATTTTGACTGGGCTTTTCTTTTGCTATGAATAAATCAATGTCATTAAGCAATAAAAATAATAATTTATGTATTATGCCTACCATTTAATAATATGTTTATAAATGTACAAAAATTACCCCAAATCATATCACTTTCCCATTATAAATTAGAATTGTGTCATTACAATTTACTTTTAGAATTTCACACACGTGTTTTTAACTGAACATATGTATACTTTGATGTACCTTCTCTAAGCTTTCTGTACATGACTGCCTAAATGATTGGATGACCTAAACACCACAAAGAGAACAGCAAAGTTCCAAGTCTGAATGGAATTTTACTAATTGCATCATTGATGTAGCTGGATGGTCATTCCTGGGCTACATACGCTTCTCTGCCTAAAGCACAATAGGACAAATGGCACTAAGGAAGACAAAGTCTGAGACATCTGCTCTGTCTGTACCTAATTATAAGATGTAAAGAACTTCAATGACCAAGAAATGAAGATGATCATCCTCGAAAATTTTAGAAAACTTATGAAACATGACTCCTTAATTGCTATTCTGATCTGTCAACTCTTTCTGCGCCCATACAAGCATGGGATGTGGAGGCAAACAGGAAGGAAATGAGATTCTTATTTATCCAAGTTAAAAAAAAATGCAAATGGTACTCAGGCAAGGGAGAATGAGGTAGGATCAGTGTTTGCTGAATGATTCAATCTCTTAAATCTTCTATGCTAAACTTTTATTTCAAGAATTAAAAACCACAGTTAATTCTAATTGTGTTAAAGTATTTCATAAATTATAGAGAAAAGACTTCAACACTAGACCAGAAAGACTTCCTTAAGAATTTCATATATTTAGGTAGGTTCTGTGCTCATAAACTTGACATTGTAGATTGAATCTGACAAGGGAAATTTGTCAGCAGTCAAGTGGACAGGAAAGGAAGGTAAAACTCCTCTGAAAAACACCATTGGGGGGAATGGATATAACTCCAGGATTTTAAAAATGAATGGAGGGAAGACAGATACATGAGTCAAAACAAAACATTAGTCTAAGGATGAAAAGTAGGGCATAGCTAAATATTATCCCAAGAAAAGGTTGAGAATCTTGGGAAACATTTTGCTTGAATATTTCCAAAAATGGAAGAACATGGTGACCTCTCTAGAAAAGAGTAAGGATTCATGAATAAGCTGAGATAGAGAACAATAAGTAGATGGATTAAAAATAGTGCAATGAGACAGGAAATTCAAGGGAAGAACTTAAAAACACACTAGAAGCACTAGAATCTAGAACTAATACTGTGCAGAGAAGCATCCCAGGATTCAGTAGAAAAAGAGAACAAGATAAAACTATGTAAGAGAAGATAATAGAATAGATAGAGATACACTTTAAGAAGTACATGCACTATTACAAAAATGAGCCCAAGAAAAGAATAGAAATATTTCACAAACATAGACTCAAATCAGAAGGACTATATTCATAATACAATTTCATATATGACTGATTACCAAGAAGGGAGAAAAACACGTTACCTCTCAAAGAACAAAATGAGCAGGTTTGACTAAAATCATTTCCTCACAGCACTAAAGAGAAAAGACATTTGGAAAAATGTGTACAGATTCAGATATTAAAACTTTACTACTAAAGAATTTTATGTCCAATCAATCTTGCGTTCAGTTGCAAAGATAACAAAATTATACTGTCTGCCAGGAGAGACGAATTTATATCCACAAAACCAATAAATTTATCAAAAAACCCAAGATATCAACTGTGGAAAAACAAAGTATACAAAGGTATAGTTAAATAGTGTAACCACATATATTATTTTAAAAAACAACAAGTAATTTGTAAATATGCATACAAAATTTAAAGGAAATGCTGAAAGCTATTTCACAGTCAGATTTACAGAATATATAATATGTAAAATATACTGAGCCTACAATTGTGGATAAGAAGAGTCAAAGTTATATTAAATGTAAAGGCAAAAAATAAAAATTGTAGATTTTAATTTTGAAAATAGGATCAAGAAAATTATAAAGAAATATATGGAATCATGAAAAATTACAAGCAGGGCAGAATGAGAATGAGCAGTGGACACCTTTCCTAAACAATTGATATATTCAAAAACAACCATTGTAGAATTAAGCTTGCAAGTCCTCTTTTCAAAATCACTAAAATAGATTTTAGGAAGAAAACAAACAGGAACAAAAATATAGTAAAACTAAAAAAAAATTAAGGATAGAGAATACATACATTAAAAGAGCATCCAGATTCACATACATTTTTTGCAAAAGGGTCATAAATGATAAACATTTTCATCTTGATGGCTGCAATCAAAGTGGATCTTGCACGTGTAGAAATCAGAGGGCTGTGAACATTCGCTTGGGCAGTGAGTGGCAGGGCGGGGTTTTCTTAGGCACCAAAGACCAACCCTTAACAACTGCTGTACTCATTCACACTTGTACAAAATGTAGATGTTTAAAATGCATTCATTCAAATCCTGAACACATTGAGAGTATGCAGTGAATGAATAATGTTGTTATGGATTTAGATTTTTGACAGACTGATTAAATCCTTCCCTTATGAAATTTTCATTTCATTCACAGAAACAGAGGAGAAACCTGGAATTTTAATAATACTTTTCTTACATCATCAGTGATCATGAATTGTCCTTTTTTGCTAGCTTTAAATTATCTCCTGATTACATTTTTTGTTATTTCTTTAAAATAAAACAAGTATAATTTTTAAAAAAATTCTCAAAAGAGACATTGAACGTTATTATCCTTAAACTCTTGATTGTATTTGGTGTATCCCTTCCCATTGCTTCTTAAAATAATGATCTACTAGGAAAATCAATCTAATACATAAATTTGAATATGTGTACTTGTGGTAGATAAATTAACAAAAGAAAGGAGATAACTTTACAGACAAAATATAGTATCAAAAGTTAGAAAGAAAACAAAGGCATGAGTCAACTTTTCCTAGCAAGCACCTACATGATCCAAGATAGGCCACTATTTGCATTCCTGGAAGTATTCAATTCTTTCCTTTCTAAACATGTTTAGTTAAGTAGTCTCCAAATTTTCAAGGTGATGATCCATCCCCACCTTGGTGACACATTGCACCAAAATAGTGGTCAAACCCATAATACCTTCATTCTTAAGAATACAAAGCTGGGCTAAACATAATGAAGGGAAATTCTTCCTCAAATTTCATAATGGACAGTTGTGCCTTTTGCCACCCAGCATCCATTTCCTTTTGTCCTGTTAACAGTAACTTCATTTTTCTTTTGCTGAACCACCCAAGCCTTCCACTCTTCATATGAATGCCTCCAGTGGTATCACTCTCCTCCATTCCTGTCTCCGAGAGTGGCCATCATTTAGACCTGGCCAGGCAGATCATAATTTCAACTTAGTCATGATTTGTTAAAAATGACAGTTTGGCCCAAGCAAAATCAACCAGGTTCAATCTAAATGAATCCTAGGTTTATGCTTGAATGATGAGGAAGAGGACTTTTCCTGTGGACTCTGTAACTACCGAGTTGGTCCAGGTAAGTTACAGGCCTGAAGTTGCTGGCAGCTGTGTTGTCACAGGAAACTTGCAAAGGAAGCGAACAGAGAGGGTGCTGGAGTGGGAGACAGACCGATGCCTGATTGCAGTCCTGGGAACTGTGAATCCCTCAGCATCTGTCAAATGTAATCTGGAGTTTTCAGTTCCTTGAGTCAATCACTCCTGCCCCTTGTCCCACCTCAAAACACACACCTTTGCTTAATTTTGTTAAGCTAGTTTTTGTGTTTTGTCACTTGCAGAGAAGAAATCTGGATCACACAATAGTTCTAAGACTCTGATTCCACAGTGCTATTTTCTGATTCATTATCAAAATGCAGTGAGCAAAGCTGGAATAGTGTAAAGCAAAGCAGTGATGCTCAGAACACTAGTGGGTGCTAAGTTATGGATTGGGTTTGCAATTATGGTTGGGGTTAGAGCAGGATTTGGGTTAGTCAGAGGTAGGTTTGAGGTTAATGCTAGAGTTAGAATTAAAGAGAGCATTGGGGTTAATTTTAAGATGGGGTAAGAATTAAGTTTGGGCTTTTAGACTTGGACATAGAGTTAAAAATAGACCCGAGGTTAATGTTAGGGCTAGGATTAGACACAGTTTTGGAGTTAATTTGAAACTTAAGGTTAGTGTTAAAAACAGGATTGTGGGTAGTATTAGGGCTGGGGCGGAGATAAGGATTGGGGTTAGTTTTACGGTTAGGTTAATCGATCGTATGGGATTAGTGTTGTAGGTAGGAGTTGAGTTTTGGTTAAAGCTACATTTCAGGGTAAATTTTGCATTTGGTTACATCAAATTACATTTGATGTAATTTGCAATTAGGGTGGCTTTACAGGTAGGTCTGAGTTTTTTGAAAGGATGAAAGATAAGTTTTGGGTTAGTCACAGGGATAGGATTATAATTAGAGTTAGATTTGGGATTAGTGTTAGTATAAAAATGGGTTAGGATTATTTTTAGGGTTATAGTTTGAGGCAGACTTGGATTATAGTTAATTTGAATTAGAATTAGCCTTGAGATTAGAGTTAGGGTTATACAAGTGTTAGAGATAGTTTTGGTGCCAATATTTGAGTTACAATTACAGGTAGAATGGAGGTAGTGTAAGGGTCGGGGGTCAAGATAGTGTGTTTAGTTTTAGATCATCAGTCAGAGTTACATTTGGGGCTATATGTAGTGTTAGGGTTAGGGTCAGGAGAAGGGTTGAAATTTACATTGTGGTTGGGATCTGAGGTAGGTTTCAGGTAAGAGTTGGAGTTCGGATCATAAACAAAATTAGAGGTAAATTTGTGATTAGGGTAAGGGTTAGGTAAAGTAGTATAAGATAGGCTGGAGGTAAATGTGGTCAGAGGCAGGATTACGGACAGGGCTGGGTAAGTGTTAGGGTTTGAGTTAGAGCTATGGCTGGAGTGAGTTTTATGGTTAGTTTTAGGATTAAGTTTTAGAGGTAAGGTTGAGTTTAGTTTTACAATCGGTTTTCAGGTCCAAGTTAGCTGATAAATGGAGTTATGGCTATAACCAGAATAAAAATTAGTTTGGGAGTTCTGGTTAGGTTAGGCTTAGTTAGGATGGTTAGTATTGGGGTACAGTTAGGCTTGTAGAAAGGACCAGGTTTCATGTTGCTGTAACAATGTGGTTAGACTGAAAGGCAGATGTAAGGTTCCTGCGGGAACAATGTACCCTTTCAGTCAGGACTCTGGAGGACCACCCAGGCTGCAAGTGTAGGTGTCATCTTCGTCCTCATTAATTTAGAGAAGAACAATGTCAGAGGAGTGTAAACCACGTCAAAGAATAAAAGTAGTCAGAGTTCCTCATGTCCTTCTCCATTTGCTTTTGTTTTTATTTTTTTCTTTCACTCTCATTTTCTCTCTTCTTCTTCCTTCTCACTACCTGTATCATGCAGGCTGGTTCTTGACTTAACCAGTACTTTGCAGTACAACCATCCAAACCTAGTAAATGTAAACAAATAAACCTCACAGACCAGGGAAGAGTTGATCTAACTAGATCTCGGGATTCTAACATTATCATTGGGGTTCTCTCCATCTCTCAGTCTGTATCTCTGCAGGCTGGTTTAAATCTCCTAGGAGATACGATTTTCTTCTGATTGGTGAAAGGAGAGGATTTTAGGCATCTCTAGTTCTAATCATCACAAGTAGCAAAAAAACAGACAAACTCTAGTGATTTTCATTGGGATCAGATTATCATCCCTTTGCCAAGCACTGTGGTTGGGGGACAGGAAATGATTGGTCCTTCCTCTCTCTGATTCTAATGAGCTGGGTGGAAGTGGTTGGGGTGGGTGAGGAGTGGGTGGTACTGTGACTGATATTTTCTTTCCTCTCTCCACCACATTTACATGGAACGGCAAGGGCACAGTTTCCTAAAGGGAGAGGTAATGCTGCTATGTGAAGAGCGGGAGATGTGGCTGTTGGAAAAAGCATCGGGTATCTGTTATAGACCCCTATGCTACAGTGACATTTGACATTTTTGAAATTCAGGCATTTTGGGGATATACAGGACTGTGTGCCTTTTTATCCACTGTACTCCTTCTATGCCTGTTTTAGCTATTGTAATTCTCTCTGATTTTAACTTAAGCCATTTGTTCTGGTTTTATCTTGAGTCGGCACTGGGAACACCTTGATAAAACACTTCCTTGTGATACCTTCAGTTAATACATTTCAAAAGTTTTAAGTCAGTGTTCATTTCGGTATGCTTTTTCTTTTGTTTTATTATTCTGAGGTTGTGTGCGTGTGTGTGTGATGTTTCCCTCCTGAGGTATTTTATATTGTGCTGTTTCTGTCTTTTAAAAAAGATGTCAATATCCTATTGACTTTTCATTTTATCTTCATTTATGCTTTTTGTTCTGTTTTATTACCAGGTACCTTCTTTCTTTCTTTTTATTTCTGCCCTTTATTCTGAAAGTTAATGACTTTGTAATTATTTTCAGTGAGACACTTACCAGAAGACGTGACTAGAGGAAACAATGTGTCTCTGTCTGCACTATTGGGTTTTAAACATTTTATATGAATCATGCCATGTTTGCGTCTTAATCTAATTTTGTCTTCCCATATGATTATATTTTCACTGAAAACCACATTTTTGGTTTTATAGAAATTCAAGAGGCCAACATCTTTTTCATTGAAAAGCACCAGATTTAAAAACAGAGAACTATCATTACTACCTCATTGTTTTGGTGTCTCAATACTCATACTTGCAGCCCACTCAATGACAAAGAAACATAATTAAATATCAGACTCATGGAAACTAAACATTGAAGCTGAACAGAACCAAATTTTCCTAAAGTAAATCTGAAGTTTATTTCTGACTTTTTTCATCACATTTATTATTAACTCTAATATTAATATTTTAAGTCCTATTGTGTTAATAGTGAAGTAAAAATAACATAATTTGAGATAAGTTAGCATCGCAGATATATTTTCTGATTTGAAATTTGAAAATGAGTATCCATATTTAATTATATATATAAGAAATCATGTAAAAATTCCACTAAATGATTTGCATTGCCAGTTGACATACTTGTTATTTTTTAAAAGAAAATGGGTTATAATATCAAGTACATATTTAAGATAAAAAAAGAATTCTACTTCATCTACTATTGTTGTTCAAAAATAAACATTATTCTCCTTTAAAGGGATGTGACAGTTACTTAACATAAATCAGGGGTGGACAAAAGTAGGTTTGCAGTTGATCATATGGAAAAAGACTTATAGATTATGATGATAATAATATAAGAATTAACTGTTTTGCATACTCATAACTGTGAACCTACTTTTGCCTATCCCTGTATATTTTCCTAGTAGAATTTTAAATTAAAAAACAAACAAACTTGCAAATGACCAATATTTCCAAAAATATATTCACCCCAAAGCTACTGAAAATAAGAGAAACCTTATCCTTTAAGCTAGCAACAGAAACCCCTATTGTAAGATTTGTAATGTTCTACTGCCTGTGATCCTAATCATAAGTTAATAACAGAAATGTAGGAGATACTGTTCTTGTAGCTTATCTAGCTGTGACCATGAAAAATAAAGGGAATCTAGACAAATGAACAAAATCATTCTTAGGTCACTATTTTCAAACCTGTTATGGAAAAAATAAAATGTTGCCAAGTGTTACCAATTTATGCTGCATTGCCAAGGAGGTAACCAGTTGAGAACCAGACTTCAGGCTGCAACGGAAGAGGAATAGCCACGCACAAGCCAGAAAGCACATGCTATTTGCAATCATCAATGGAATTAACTCTGTCCTACACTGATAAAATTAATGATGGTAAACTAACTCTAAATGACTTATTTCTAAAAAATAAACTTAAAGGACAGTAATAATAAAACAACCAAACTATTGTGTTTGATTAGAAATTTAGAGCTAATGCTACTTTGATCAAGTCTCACAGGGCAACAGGAAGCTGGGATGGGGACAGTGAGAATTCCTCCGTTAACCGTGGTTTACCACAGAGGTGAATAAACCCCAAGGCTTGCCTCTTGGAGTGAAAGGGACAAAACATTCTCTACGACACAGACTTTTCCCACCATCATTCTGAGGACACTAAAAGCTGGAGGTAGCAAAGTTTAGCTTGCTTGTGCCCTGCCTCAATAACATTTTTTGCCTCATCTTTTGTCCCTCCTGCCCTTCACTTCTTGATGTCCAGGGAGGACTACAGTGTTAATGTTTTCTTCTCATTTATGAAGCTAATATTATATGTACAATCTTATATTTCAGTGCACTATTCATATCTATTTAATAGTAAATACCACACTGTGTTTTTCTATAGCATATTGTATTTCTAGCCTTTCCAGGAGACTATTAACTCCTTCAAAAAAATGATGTCTTCTTTTATCTTTGTTCTTGCTGGTGTGATGCGGAGTGCCTGGAAATAAATAGATGCCCAATGATTGTTTCATTAATAAGTGAGCGAGTGAATGAATGAATGAGTGAATGAATAAATGAGTGAATGAATGAATGCATGTTCTCTCACTATTCAGTTTTCACTTACACCCATTCAACAGCAGCAGACCAGCCACACCAGATTCTTGGAGAACATCAGGATTCGGGCTGCAGAGGCCGACATTTCCCCTCAAGAAAATGGCAGCCCATGGCCTTCCAAAGGAATCTGTCCCTACGGCCTTGTATCCTTCTTTGGAAACCCTCAGTAAATTTTCTTTACTTTTTAAATCTGAGCACAGACCATGTTTTCTTATACTCACACAATGCCAAAAATAGAACTTTAAGGGTTTAATTAGAATGTTGAATAGAAAAATGCTCATAAAACTGCAACACATATCCTGTTCCTGGGTTATATTCAGAATGTACAGATTAACTTATAACACGGAGTCCCAAAAAAGGGGGAAGACAATTAGATTTAGTAAAGAATTAATTGAACAGGTTTTAGTAATCAACATTTATCTTAATCAGTACTCTAAGGAGATAAAAAGTAATAACTTGAGATCCAGTTGCAGGAAAGTTGAAGATAATGGATTTCTTAATAAAAGCCAAGGCGCATCCTGAATATTTTTTTTAAATGAAAACAGAAACTTTAAGTATGAGTTCCTTGAACTGAATGCAAAGGAGAATCAAATTATCTATAACAAATGCCATTGACCCCTTAAAATATAGGTGAGTGTATCCCGGATTTTAGGTATTTACAATATATGCAAAGTATAGGAAAAAGTTTAGACTTACATATTCCAAGTCTGTATCATTATAGTCCATAATAAAAATGTTTCTTCTCTAATCTATTATCACCAAATATATCTCAAGTCTTATAAATCTTCCACAATATTTTTATAACACCTACTCTTTGGAAGTAGAATATTTGCAAACTTCAATATATTGAAAAAAAGGTAGGCAAGCAACTTTCTGCAATGGATTTAGATAGAGCTTGCTGGAGTCTTATGTTTCCTCCTTCTTTACACACAGAGAGGCTATTATAAGGCTATTGCAGTGAGAAACTGAATTTCTAAAACCTCAGTGTGGAGAAGCCCTTGGAGGAAAGCTTTTATTCTTTGTTTTAATCCATATCCATCCAGTATTTCCATATCTTCAATGTTATAGCTAACAAGCTTTTGATGTTATTGTAATTTTACATAATCCTAGATCTACTCTGTGACTAATAGCTCCTCACATTTATAATTTAACAAATCAGATCCACTAGAACTAAGCCAGTCTTTCACATACTTTTGTGTGGCTAAATATCTATTCATAGTAACACTCAGATTTCTTCTATGACATAAATGATTAACTACATTTACTATGAATAAAAATCTATGTGTAGATTTTGCTTAATGATTCAAGAGACATGGTAAAAGGAAGTAAATTTCACATCAATCCTGAAACATTGACTTCATATAGAAAATTGTAAATAAAAACATGCAAATTAGTAGTACATCTTTGTACTACTAATTTTTTCCATTTTTTCTCTAGAATTTTTCTAAATCTTTGCATTACTAATTCTGTAGGCAGTGAATTCCACATGCAGTAAATTCTCCCTGTCACGACAGACTTCTGAAATGTCCTTGTTTTTGGCAAAGTTGGGTAACCAATACGTGTGTACTGACTGCTATGATCATAAATTGAGCCAATGTGCCCACTGATAACTCTGTTCAAAGTGTTACATAACTATTATTTCAAAGTTATCACTGAAGTCTGGGGATTCCTACTGGTTTAACCTGCCCTTTTTTCCTTTAATATCTCCTATTAGTATTTCTGCTGCATTTTCTTGTTTTTCTGCCTAATCCTTTTTCAAAGTAGGTCTTTTAATCTTCTCTCCTCTGGTAGCTCTTACAGGCACTCTTGAATTCGTGTCAAATGTAACATCATCTGGCTTTCAAGTAGGCCTCCAAAAGTAGGAGTCCCATGTAATAGGAAGCTGACTTTTACCCTTTTTCTATGACAGGGATTCTCATACTCAGTGTACTGGGGCCCTACCTTAAATGTCAATTCTGGAGTTACCAGCCCCTAAAATCTAACTCAGTAAGTCAGGATTGAACACAAACATTTTTTACCATGTACCCTAATTTTTTGTTTTTGTTTTTGTTTCTTGATCTGTGGCTCAAGATGTTTCTTTCCCCAGTTTAAGGAAACATATCTGTGATGATTTCATACAGGAGAAAGCCAAATGTAAAATAATATGTAAGAAAGAATTTTGTATTCACTATGTAGTTCCTTCTATAGTCTTTCGTATCAGAGGCCATAACAGGAATGTGTAAAAAGGTACGAATATAAAAGATGACTGTTATAAATCACAGGTTTATTTCATCTGGCTTAACTTCACACTCCTGACTTTATATTCAAATGTTCACTGTACATCTCCCTGAACTGTCTTAAAATGTATAGTACTTTTGATTCTCTCTCCTTCCCTATAGGAAACCGACTCCTCCCCCAGCACCCCATATCTCAATAAATGGCACCAATATGCACTTACCTGTGATGAAAATGTTGACTCATCTATTTTTCTCACACCTGTATACAATCTATCTGCAAATCCTGTTGGTCCTGCTATCCAAATGTATCTCAAATATCACCACTAGAATATGTTTCTTAAGCGAAGGAGCCTTGCCTGTTTTCTTTAGCTGTTATGGGCACACTATAGCTTTTTTTTTTTAACTAATGAATTTTAGTTTGCAAAAAGGTCTTGCAACTTGATTCACTTATTAACAAATTTATATTTCCTTGTATGCTTCTAATTATTCCAGAACACATTGTCTAAATAATTCTCACATAAACTGTCTAGATTGCTTGCATAGCCAGCCACACACACACACAAAAATCTATGAGTAGCAAACTAAGTGGCATGTGGGGAAGCAAACCTTATTTCCTACTGAACAGTTCCACAAGCACACTCCTATTATAAGTCTTCCTGCCTTGTCTAAATTCATGTTGACCCCTTTACTCACAACACTTGATTTTCTTTTTACAGTGCTTGTCTATATTAAGAAAACGACAAATAAGACAATCAATACTCTTTCTTTGGACAAAAATGTCTATTAATCATAAGATTATTTTCTGTTCCTCTCAATTCCCTACATTTGATGGGTAGCCAATATCTATCTCCAAAGTGTCTTGTATATTTGTTTAATTTTTTTCCATATTCAATTTCACTGCCTTGGTTTCACCTTTGTAATCACTTGCCTAAAAAGTCTCAACGGTTTCCTAAGTGGCTTCCCAGTATCTGGTCTCAAATAACTTCCACTTCTTACCATTGCCCTATATTAATCTTCCTTTGGGAGCTCTGATATATCAGAGCTTATTTTCAGACAACTCTAGGGATTTAAGACTTTTTACACTGAATCTACCACAATATGACATCACAGGTATCTGTGTGGCGATATCCACAAAATAAAGAAGGCCATAAAAGGAATACAAAGCATCAGAGGAGATTACTTAAAGTTTCTGTTACTTGAAATTACTCAGAAAAGTCCATGGAAATTTACATTTTACATTCAGGAATTCTCTGAATGACATTTTCAGTTTAGTCATTTATGTATCTGTAAGCAATCATAAATTTACTCTGGTTACTTCATCAACTTAGGTATAATTTCTGTTCATCCTTTGGAACTTTCAAATTATATTCATATACCAACAATACCTCAAATGCTACTCCCTACGCAGAGGAGTACTTCCTACCCCAACTCAGATCTAACTCTTAGGTTTCCATGTTCTAGCATTTAGTGTATGCTTCTTCAGTAACCCTCACAGTATGGTCTACTGTTTACATGTCAGTCTCTCCTGCAAGATTAGAAATTCCTTGTAGGGAAGATCCAGGCCTCATTCACTTCTCCATTTCCTCCACAGAATGTAATAGAACAGATTTCACATCGAAGGCATTCAATAAATATTTGCTGAATGAAATAAGAAAAGGAAATAGCTCAAATTAGATAAGCCCTAGAAAACCTGTGTGTTGGTTCAGGTTGCTTTATATTTTGTGCACCTTTTGCTGCTACAGTTGCACTGAGGTTGCTTTTACCTGAATTTGGATGATAAAGGTATGTTTGCATGACATCAAATCACACCAACAGTTGGTAGATACTGCCATTGTGACTGAGCACTCAGAGAAGTCTCATGAACTCCTGTGTATCAGCAGAGAAAATCCATGTTAGGGATGACTTTTGCTGATGCTTCCCTTCCCTTCTCTGCATCCAGGTTCTTGCATTGAGTTACAGACCAATGCAGCCCTGGTAATTAGTCACTGAATCTTCAGACCCTTTCAGTTGAGTTTACAAAAAATGCACATTAAAAAATTGTGCATTTTCCTTACACACATTCTATTTCTCAACTTGCTATGCACACTATCATAGTTGCATTGTCCCAGGGGGAATGGAAAGGGAGAACAGAGCATTGTATTTATTTAGTACTCAGAAATGGGGAAGCAAAGTGATAGCATGGACAGCTATTCAAACAAGTGACACAAAAGCAGCTCTCTAATATTAAATGTCACTCACTACCTGGAAAGAAGAGTGAATAATAGCCCAATCACACAGGTTGTTGTAGGATTAACTAAAATGTTGAAGAGTTATGTAATTAGGGCAATATAACAACTCCAAAAAGAATAACATGCAAATTCTATCATAATTTACTTCATTCACAGCAATGAGAAATTTTGATTAAATTGGTTTAATTAGTCAAGGGTCTCCTAGCAATGCCTCCCTTCTCTGAGCAAGACAGCATTTCGATTTTTAAAAATTTGTAATTTTAGGCCCTGGCTGGCGTAGCTCAGTGGATTGAGCGTGGGCTGTGAACCAAAGCATCACAAGTTCAATTCCCAGTCAGGGCACATGTCTGGGTTGCAGGCCAGGTCCCCAGGGGGAGGCAACCACACATTGATGTTTCTCTCTCTCTCCTTCTTCCTCCCTTCCCCTCTCTAAAAATAAATAAATAAAATCTTTTTTAAAATTATAATTTTAATGGATATTTCAGGAAACTGAGGTCCAGAGTTAGTCAAAAGGGGTTTTTCCCCCTTATTCCTCATTAAATGAAGTATCTGAACTATTCAGTTATTACCAACACTGCTCTTGTGCTCCATCTGAAAGTAGATTTTTTTCAGTTTCATTGTCTGCATTGTCTAGTGTACTTGTGACCAGAATTGTCATGTCACTAGCAATGGACAGAAGGAGAAAGGATTCTTAAGGCTGAGTCTCTGTGGGCATTCTAGAAACATCCAGGGCTCACATGAGGGTATGTTTGGCTCTTTTTATTGAAGAAAGTGTGGAGTCCTGGTAACATTCAGCCTCAGCTTTCTTCCTGCATATGGGACACAAGTGGTCAAATGTTTCCTTAGACTTTTAATAAAACATAAAAGAAAACAACTAAGAATTACTTCAAAGAGCAAAGAGTGCTTAAGAAAAAATTGTGTATATTACGTGTTCCCCGCAGTTATTGTAGAATACATCATGCTATTTGGAAGGATCTTGGTATAACTTCCTTGAGGAGAAAAAAACAAACAAACAAAAGAACCCCTGCAGCAGCTCAGTCTTAAATCCCACTTGACAAGAACCAGATAGTTTCTTGGTAATGTTAAGGGAATTTCAGTGCTGGGGAGAGATTTGCAAACGGTCTCCAAAGCACTTCTTTAGGAATTATATAATATTCATGTTAAAGAGTGTGCTCCGTAAGATAT
Source organism: Tonatia bakeri (assembly GCA_004024845.1). Lineage (NCBI taxonomy): Eukaryota > Metazoa > Chordata > Mammalia > Chiroptera > Phyllostomidae > Tonatia > Tonatia bakeri. The sequence continues at coordinate 122,435 of PVIA01003925.1, forward strand.
TGACCAAAATTATCACAAGCATAATTCAAATTACTGAGGTTTTATTTTAAAATTATATATTGAAAAAATGTAAAGCCTGTATTGCCCATTTTAATGTACTCATAATTAAAGCATTTCTCCTGGTGGAAATCTAATACTTTATTTGGTAGCTAAAAATTGCTGCATGCCTAGCACTGTTCTAGACAGTGAGGACACATCCACAAAAGAGAAAAATAAAGGATCTCTCCTCGTGGAGCTTACATGATACTTAAGGGAGACACAGAAAATGAACAAATAAACCAAGAGTATATTTTCAAAAGTAGTAAGTTCTATGACAAAATAAAATGGAATGGTATTATGGTATATGAGGGGGCTGATAATTCAGACTGGGCCTTCATAGAGACCTTGTCAAAAGATGTGACAGGGGACCTGAGAAGGAGCAACCCATGAGAGGGTCAGAGGGGTTAGAAACAGTGAAGGCTCTAAAGCAGGAATATATTGAGTCTGTTCAAGAGAATGAACTTATGCTACAATGATCAATGAGACCAAGAGGTACTCCTTTTTACAGGAATGTTAATTCAAGGACTTATGCATCTTTGGTGTATTTATCTTTTTTTTTTCTTCCAAAAAGCTAGTTCATTTACTCAGAGGGTAGTTGAAAATAGCTCTTAACTCTGGGAAAGTCAAGGCCTTATACCAGTTTTGGCATGTTTAAAGTTCAGAAGGTAGCTTCTTACTCTTACATTAAAAAACTCGGGTGGCCCTGACCAATGTGGCGCAGTTAGTTGTGTTGTCCTGCAAAGCAAAGGGTCGCCATTTGATCCCTAGTCAAGGCACATGCCTGGGTTTCAGGTTCAGGCCCCAGCCAGGGCAGTCCCCCAAATGTGTCTGTGTGCACACACACAGGTTTTTAGTTATGAGATTTTTAGTTCTTAAAATCTTACTCTTCCATTCCCACTGCGATACTTTGGCTTCCTTTCAGTGATTAGTTGCAAAGTTCATTATGCCTGGGAAAAATAAAACACATAAATCTATAAACTTGTGTTACAGACTTCCAGGAATCTATGAGTCACCATCACCATCTCTGATGACTTCAAAGAACAAGGTCTTTCTAGGCTTCCTGTGTCTGAGGTGTAAATCAAGCCCAAGCATGTAAATGTCTCAGTAGTTATGATGTCCTTTCTTATACCAGTTAGTGAGATTTGTTAATGTATATTTTAAAGCTTTCTAAAATTGAGGAATTTTTATATTAAGTATTCTAATTGAAAAGATTGACTTTTAAGCTATTTTATCATAATGAAAAATTGACTCAGTTTCACCCAATGGCAAATGGTTTCATAAGCACTTGAGCATATCTTTGTACACCTATCCAGAAATATTTGCACAATTTGCACATTTTAAGAAAGACAAATTGACTTCAGAATAGAATTTATAGGCAATATAGTTCTCTACCAAAGTGGATGACTCATCAAATTCATTCTGAACTGATGAAATGAATTAGTATAGACAGTGCATTTTTGACCCCATTTCTAGAAATGTAGTGATAAAATGAAGGCCCCACATGGTTATAAACCATGTCCTTTATAAATTCATTTTAAAGTAGGAATAAAAACTCACTGAAAACCTAGAAAAGGATATTGTAATTTTTAGTCTCCACTGTATTCCTATTGTCAACTAGGAGTAGCGAATAAAGGCTTTTTAAAGTATTTATTTATTTATTTATTTTCTATTTTAAAACTTTCCATATACTTTTATTTTAATTTAAAAAAATAAATGTACTGGGTGTAACATGTGTTAATAATGTATAAATTTCTGGTGTAGAACTATATGATACAACATCTTGAAACTCCACTGTGTAAAAGTTTTTTAAGCCAACCAAACTTCTAAAAATTTTGAAATGTTATCAAGTCAACTTGTAGAGAAATATTTCCTTTAATTCCCTCAGGACTCACCTGGGGTCAATGTGATATCTTCATTGATTATTTGAATGATAAAAATGTCATTTAGAATAAATTTTAAATGAGCATCTTTAGAAAATTCTAAGTAAGTTGAAGTAAATAAAATAGGGATTTCACTTGAAAATATGAAAAAGTTCACCCTGACTGCTGTGGCTCAGCAGATTGGACATTGTCCCGAATACCAAAAGTTTGTAGATTCAAGTCCCAGGCAAGGCACATGCCAGCTGGGGTCTGGGAGAGGCCACCAACTGATCGACGTTTCTCTCACACATTGATATTTCTCTCATTTTCTTTCTCCCTCCCTTCCCTTCTCCCTAAAAGTAAATAAAATCTTTTTTTAAAAAAGACAATGTTAAAAAAACTCATTAGATCTCAAATTTCTCATCTTTTTGATATTAGTTAGAGGCTAAAAAATGAGATAAAGGCCAAAATAATGGGTAACTAGAAATATAGTAATTTTTTGAAACTTCCCCAAAAATTTATTATAAAAATAATTTTAGTGAAAACTGTATAGAATATTGGAAAATATTAATAAAGCCATGACATGTAAGATTCTTACATACATCCTTCAGGAAAAATATAAAAATAATTTAAACAGGAATTTCTTCTCAAATTTAAATATTCTGCAAAGCAAAAAATACCAACATTTTTCCTAATTTTAGTCTTTTTCCTTTTCCCTTTACTTTTCTCTTCATTTTCTCACTTTCTTTTTTTCTCCTTTTTTTTTCTTATACAGCATAGAGAAGCCTTCATAGAATTAATTATTTAGAAAATTTTTATTGTCTTTTATTATCAATATTTTTTATTGAAGCCAGCTTGATTTAATGAGCCCCAACATCAGTGTAAAACCCTCACAAGTCTTTCTCCTTTTGGACTTTCTTTACATTAACCCCTGGATGCTGGCATGAAAAACGCACACCAATGGCAGCACCCTTTAAACCTTTTAAGGCTCCCTTTAAACTACAGCATCAAAGCCAGCCAGGATCTTCAGTAAGGTACACAGGCCTTCCCTAATCCAATCCTTACTAATGCTCCAGCCTCATCTCTAGACTCCCCTCATCCTCAGTTACACTTGAATTACCCAATTGCTTAACATTCCCTTCATAGCCCATGCTATTTCACGCACCTTTGATTTCACTCATGTAGTTTCCTCTGCTAGGACATCCTTACCCAATTTTCCTCACCTGTATAACTTGAATTGAAGCGTTAAAATTCGGTGTGTGTGTCATCTCCTCCTGGATCTTTCTCTAATCCCCCAATTGAAATGAAGTACTCTTTCTATATACTTTACTACATCCTATCACCATCTGCCAGAGCACTTGCCATATTATATTGAAATAATCTATTAGTATGTTTGTCTCTTCATCTAGAGGGTAGGTTTCATGGTTTCTATTATCTTTTCCTCTAGATTCTTAGACGGTAATCAACTTAGAAAAGTTTCCCAATATTATAAGTTATTTTTATTGGCAGAGATCTAAAATGTGAAGTGGTTATAGCTATCAGCTTATCTTAGCCTTATGCCATTAAGAACATGATTGCTAAATTTCCTTATTCTGAATCTATGCAAGTTACAAATACTTTTAACTATTGTATGGTTTCCACAACAAAGACAGTATTCCTTTACATTTTTCAGCCCCATTTGCAGTTAGGGTGATATAATGTGTTTGGTTTGGGCCAAATGATTAGGGATACAGTTGACATGTGTAGCTTTTGGGCAAAGGTAGTTAAGAGCCAGTATACTTTTTCTAATTCACATTTCTGCTACCAGGACAACTTAGGAGACTGTATAACAACTTACCCCCAAATTAAAAAAAAATCTTAAAACAGCAAACATACTATCTCACAGCTCCTAAAGGGTTAGGAATCAGGAAGAAATTCAGCTAGATTGTTCCGTCTGTTATAAAGTTTCGGTTCAGGGTGCTGTTGCAGGCATCTCAAGAATCAACCTGGCGGGAAGATTTGCTTTCACGTTCATACATGTGGTTGTCAGAAGGCCACGTTTCCTCTATGGCTGTTGGATGGATTTTTCAATGTCTTACTATATGCGTTGCTAACAATGAAGCATCCTACTTTCTTCAAAGCAAGAAATCCAAGAGCAAGAGAAAGAGTGGGGACTCAAAGCAGAAGCTGTAACCTTTTATAATGTAATCTTGAAAGTGACAGACTACCCCCTCTGCTGTATGTTTTTGTCATGGCCCAGTCCTGGCACAGCGTGAAAAGGAGACTACACATGGGCATGAAGACGTGAAAGTGAAGCCATCCTAGAGGCTGGTCACCACGCAGGCCACCTTTTAATGCAGTGCACAAAATATGGAGGATACCTGGACAATGAGTTAGTGGGTAAAACAGACTCCCCAACCCACTTTAGCTATTATATAAGCAAGAAATAAACTTTTGTGATATGAAGCCAGTGAGAATTCAGGGTTTATTTCCTAGTGTGGCATAGTCTAGCTATTCAGACCAATAAAGCACTCATAAAGCAATGCCTACAGAAAGAGGCCATAATGATTGAAAGGACTTTGAGTATGTTAGGGCTCATGAGAGTAACTTCTTATTTTAAATTAAAACATTAGAACTCTTATTTTCTTTTTTTGCCAGGTTTGTGAGTTTGGTTAGTGTACCTTTGAACACATACTGTTAAAAAAAATAGGTATCAAAGACTTCACAGCTGAAGGCCAGACAAGCATAGTTAGTATCTCTATCCTGGCCTCTTCTATCCAGGAAACTAGCAAACTTCTCCCAGGCTGACACACGACCCCTTCATATTTGCATCTACTCAAAATTTTTTAAGGTGCTTCAAGTACTTGAATTATTTCTTCACTAATTAAGACCTATCTTAATATTGTTATGAAGAATAAATGAGTCAATACATGTAACAATATCTTCTGAAGAGTGAAATACCATATAAATATTAAACATTCTTCATTTGTCTTTGATACTGAAGGTAGATTACTGGAAATGACTCAATGTTAATAATCCCAAAATATTTTTAAAGAATAAAGCGCATACTTACTCTAAAGTTTGTTTTTTTGTTTGTGAGAAAACATAGCCTATTTCAAATATACACATAAAATACATTTACTTTGTTAAGAGATCATCTCTCTTCGAGAACAAAGCTGAAACGAACAAACTCAGTCCCACAAACCATCTATTAAAATACTGGTTACATACGTTGCACATTTCATCTAGAAGCTTCTCGAAGTGGCCTATTGTCAGTGTCTGAAGGTAACACCCTTATGCTCTAGGAATGTATTGTGTGGTGTAAAGATGGAGCTAATCAGTCAAATCAAAAGAAACTTACAATCTTTACAAAGTTAACACTAATTATGTCACAGGAAGGAAAAAATAAAATGCTCGTATAGGATTGGAAACTTGAAAAGATAGAAAGCAGGCTGACCTGTCAGGGGATTTGGGTGCGGGTGTGGAGGGATTGAGCAACAAAGAAAGGAAAGAAAAAACTCATGGACACAGGTGACAGTGTGGTGACTGCAGGTGGAGGGGGATGTGGGAAATGGAGGAAGGTGTGGGGGGTGTATATGTGCTGAACAGACACTAGACTTGGGGCAGCTTTGGGGCAGCAAGTAAGCACGTATACACTGTACGGACGATGTGTTGTAGAACTGTGCCCCTGAAACCTGTACGACTTTTGTTAACCAGTGTCACCCTAAAAATTTCAACTAAAAATAAATAAATGAATTAATTTTAAAAAAGGGGAAAAAAGATCTTTAGATCACGTGAGATAGTGAGTGTTGTTAGATCCTCAGTGTTAAGTCATGTCTAAACATAGCACCTTCAATAACAACGTAATCCTTGGCCAAAATTATCTCACATGTATCCAGTGACTCACCCCCTGACCAGGCAAAAGCATTTTTGGCAGCACCTACTTTACCTTGAAATTTTCTCTTTTGAAGTAACACGAGCCTGACCTTGATCAGTTTATCAGATGAGCTCACAGCTATAGTCTGTCAGAGAACTGGCATGGCAACATGCCAGAACAACTCTGTAAATTGTCTAGAGGGCACACCTAAGTATCATTTCCACTTTCTCTCCGTCTGTGTTTCTCAATCAGAATTAGAAGCAAAGGAGGGAGACAGGATAAAGTAATGGAACACAAATGGGCCATGGAACCCAATAAATTTGTATTTGAAACCTAGTGCTGCTACTTGCTGTATGACTAAACTTTGGGATAAGTTAAAATAGCTCTTTGGATTTTAGTTTTCTTGTTTGGAAAACAAAGCTATTAATTTCCCCCTTAAAAGCTTGTTATAAAGCATCGGTGAAATAGTTACATTTATTGTGGAGCTTGGCATGTAGTACTCAATAAATATTCTTCGCTTTCCTTTGTAGTGAGGGAAGGAACTTGAGATGAATATCTTCCATTTCACCCACCACACGACATGGACTGACCCCTACCAGTGAGCCATTAATTAATGGAGCCAACATCACTCACGGTGGGGAATATGTCAGAATGCTGCAAGAAGGAAGATGGAAAGATTGTCTTTCACTAGTGAAATAACACCAGTGGTGGGTACTCCTTAGGTGGAGGAGCTGAGTGAGAATTCAGGGACTTTGGAATGCTAATATGGCTGCAGTACCTGAAGATTTGCAAATATATTCTAAACTCTTAAATGATTAAAGTCATATACATCTATAACATGCATGTGTATACCCTAATAAAATAAAAAACCTGGAATACTGCATTTATGTTTGAATGTCAGATTTGGTCTCTTTTTGGAAATTGGTATTATTTATATTATCACAATTTACTCATATTTTTTCAAATATAGAAAGAATCCATTACATTCAGATGATCAGTAGCACATGTTATCTAATTAGTGTCTGTTCATGATAATTGTTGCTATTATACTTAAGACAGACATTTAAAAAATTATCACTGAGCTTTTGTGCAACTCGAAAGCACAATTTATTTTACCCAGTAAAACTAAGTGGTTATGACTTTAGTAAAAATGTGGAGGCATCACTTTAATTCTTATTCAGATAAGCATGTTTTGCACTCTGTAACTAAAAACACACATTTAAAGTTTATTGAGTATATTCATACTACCTTTTACAGTCACTATTCTTGACTTCTACAGAGTCCTGGCAGAGATGAGTAATATATTATCTCTATCCTCTTTTTGCTTCCTGCATAGGAAAGGGTGGGTTTGCACATACTGACAGATCTGAACTGGGGATTAGGAGAACCATCTAAGAAATGTTTCTTAGGCTGAGGAGTAGTGAGAACCTGTAACTGCCACTTCCAAAATCAGGGCATAAGATTAGCTCTGTAAGAAGAAATCCTATTACAGACATTCTTCCTATCCCGTCCACTGAACTTAGGTTAACTGTTATCGGGTAAATCCTTAATAGGCAGTGTGCTTTAACTGAGCTAAACCAACGTATTATTGCCAGTGTGCATTTGTGTGTATGTGGGTGCTGTTTAAAACATTAACAGTGGTAGACCACCCCACCAGCAATGCAAATCTCTGTGAATGGGATACAGTGCAGGCACACTGAAACTGTGTGTGTGTGTGTGTGAGAGAGAGGGAAAAAATTATCGTGACAGGAATGACTTTCACAGAGAAATGGGAAAGCAATATTAAGTAGTCAATACAAAGGCACGAAGCACCTGTTAGACCTGTTATGACAAAGGAGAGTAACATGTGCCAACTCGATTTTAGTTAGCAAAATACTCAATTGAGAAAAGGCAAGATCAATTTTACTATCTTTTAGTAAAACACTCAATTCAGAAAAAGGCTAAAGCAGAGGACATAAAAAGCTACAGAACCACAGACATAGACAGAAGGTGGCTGATATTCAACAGTCAGAATGAAGTCATACAAAACAGCATTTAGTGTTTACTATGAGTCAAGAAAAAATATACAGTATATGCATATATTTAGTGTATATACACATATACATACATACATACATATATATACACACACATATACACACATATATATATTCCTCTCTCTATATCTACATACTGGATATCTATATATTATATCCTCATCAGATTTTTATAAGGCAGACATTATCAACCTTAATTTTCAATCAGAAAGAACAGATTTAGAGAGGTTAATAACTTGTTAATGGCCACACAAGAAGCAAAAAGCATAGGTGAACTCATGTCATTTGTTGAATATTCTCCTCATTTTTAATATGGAAACAATAACAGGAGAAATAAAAGCATTCCAGGTAAAAATGAAGATATTTTTAAATGCAGAAGTAAGAAAGGCAGAGAATTGCTCACTTCCTCCAAAGTTTAATGTTTGAACTGACTAGAACTTATCTCTCCATCCAGTTTCAACTCAAAAGAATAACAAACAGGAAATTAAATATTTTCCTTTGAGTGTCCCCAAGAGCTTTCTCCCCCAAAACACATTAATTTTAAAAACACAATATTGCTCAAAATATACTGGTTAAATAATTGAAGGCAGCCACTTGGTTTTAGTACAAGATGTACTTAGGAATAGGTTTTGTGGGGCATAATTTTAAAGACATGGGAAAAATACTGTTTCCAAAAAGAATCCTACCCCACCTTGTCTTCTAGGACTAAAATTCTATAATTACTTTTAGAATTGTAATTCTTATTACATGTACTTTTTATTAGAATGCAACACTAGTGAAATTCTGTGTAGCAGAGTATTTGCTTTATTTTTAATGACTTTTGTCACTTTTTTTCTTCAGGAAACTGCTCTGTATCTCTGGAAAAAGGCACCTGATAGTGGAGAGGGCATATAATGAAAGAGAGGAACTGTTGAGTAAAAAAAAATAATGTGGGGATGATCAAGACTTTGTTATCCTGTTATATGACTTCACAAAAGGACATTGGGGGGTGTGCCTTCTAGCCAGTACATTACATTTGTAAATTCAATAAGATTGACATTTTCCAAGTATTCAGTTACATGCAAGTGCAAACGGTGAATGGACCCAAAGGGTCAGTGATTACATATGCTACCTACACTGTGGTATTTCACCTTCAAACCTAATGTTGCCTCTTTATCTTACAAAATAAGGTGATGTCCTATTACTCTCTGCATAAAATTACATACACCAGAGGGAGGAAAAATCAATTCTCAATCTAATCCATTTTGCAAATTTTACACTGACATCAAAGAGCAGGAAGCTGTCTGTGAGTAATGACACTGCTCATTTGTTTAAATGTCAAACTTAACTCCACCAACTTTCAGGGAATATGTCAGCAAAGAATAGGTTTCAGTTCAGCCAGAGACAATTTCAGTGTCACTCAATGCTGAGGAAAATAGCTGTCAGCATCTTGAGAGCAGAGTGCTTTGAGTAAATATTTATTTTTAAGCTGAATGCAATTGGCCATTTCAGCACTTGGCACTATGGACAGTGCTCTCTTCCTTTACCTAATGAAAACAGTCCTCTTACTGTAGAGGTGTTTCCTTCTTGAGATTAAAGCACTCCCCAGGTTAGCAAGCTGGCCCCCCCTAAACTACTCAATTAGGATATAATAGGCCTCACAGGTCTTTGCAAAGCTGTAATGAAATAACAGCAAAGAGGAGCAACTTTTATCACAGAGATTAAGCCTGAAATAAAATTAGAGAAGGGAAATCATTATGATTTCTAGCTATTCCTGCAAGACATGTCAAAAGTTTGCTGCACTGCAATAACAATTCTCTATGACCAGGCTTTTGTTGAAGAGAATGACAGAGCCATTAACCTCTTGTGGTAATTTATTAGCAGTGAACATAGGTGCAGAAGAGAACAGGAAATATGTTTCATAGGCTTGCAGACAATCAGGAGTCAGGAATTTATTCCTTATATATTTTTAGCTATAGAGTGGAATATCAATGAAGAATTCTGGATCTGAGGTCAGATGAAATGGAACCGAATCTGAATCATGTTCCTTAATAAGTCCTTTCATTTCTCTAAGCCTTGCTTCTTCTTCTGTCAAATGTGGGTTAGTCTGAGGTTTAAATGAGAGAGTGTATATGAAGGGGTCTGTCACACATTAGGCACTCAACAGATATTCAATTTGGAATATTCACTTATCATTAAGTGTTGGCATAATGCAGGGAAATGTTGCTATACTAGTGGCCATGTCTTAAAAGTTGTAATGCTAACGATGACAAGAAGAAAGAAAACAAGAAAGGTATTATATTAATAGATGTATCCTTATAACAAAGGGCCCTAACCATGTGTATTTTATCTTTCTCCATTTTATTTACATCCCCAAAAGATTCCCTTCTGTATATCTTTAAAAATCCAACAAAAATAGTCCAAAATAATACAGGAAGAACGAAACTAAAGTTCTCAGAGGAGTTTTATTTTTCTTATCACATAGTATTCTACCAACTTTCCCAGAACACCTCTCCATCAACATACTACCAACTACCCCACTTGTTGAATGAGTGAGAGACCACTTTCAGTGCCTCCTAAGGCAGTAAGATTGGCATACTTGGGGAGAGAAGGTAAAAATGAGGTGAGAGCTGAAAGCCTGATAAATTCCTTATTTTCCTCCACTGCAGCTACAAATTCTCTGCTTTGGGCTTCAAAGCCTCTCAGCCTCTCACCTTACTCCTCTTTTTCCATTTTTATAACTGAAAATCAAGAGCGTCTTCTCCTAGTCTCCACCCCCCACCACAGTCCCATCTCCTCCTGTTATTTTCAACAGAGATTCCCTCCACACTGCCCTCTGCATAGGAAACGCCTCCCACTCTTCATTCATCCAGGTACTGGCTCCTTCCATTCACAATTCATGCTAAGTCTTCCTGTCCCTTGCAAAGCTGCTTTTTAAGTGGATTCCCCAGCTGTCCTAATAAACTCAACCGCCTCAGCCACCGTATCACCATTGCACCTACTCTCCAACCCTCAGAAATTGTGCAGAGGTGGGGAGAGGGGAGGTTTACATGCAAACCTAGACAGAGACAAATAGAGAGAGCCTAGCATTAAGCTTGGTCTCATCTTTGGGGAAAAAATCAGTTACAAATATTTCCCAAGCGTGGCAACAAACGTCCGGGGTGGTGGGGGTGGGGTGGGGGGTGGGGCCGTGTTGGTCGAGTGAATGAATGAATGAATGATGAATGAATGGGTGAATGATTGTCATGTCTTTGGCACTTTTCTCATATGCTCCTCCTTGCTTGCGCCTAGCACGGTTCCTGTGTAAATCAGCTACAGTGCATGAATGAACCCCCTGCTTTTCCTCCGTCTCTACACCCTACCCTTTTATTACCACCTCTAGACAGAGCCCAAACCTCCGCGCCGAAGGGCACTCTACTTCGTCTGCAAACCCTTTGTGACTTCAAAAGCTGAAGCAAGCTGGCTCCTTAGAGGCACAGCTTTGCATTCTACCAGCTTTACCTCTCCCCAGACCCCCAAACACCCAGCCACGTCACACAAAAGGATGACTAATTTCCCCATACTCAAAATCCACCTGGAGATCCCCGTCGCTGCCACTCTGCTGGCACTTGTAACCCAGGTGGTCGCCTAAGAAACGCCGTTCCCCGCTTCTCCCTGCAGAAAAAAGGAATCACCATTCCAGGGCTCAGTCCTGGTTCCTAAAAACCAAAAAACTTTTTTTTTTTTTTTTTTCAGTAGAAAACCCCACCCCAAGAACAGCGACCTCTTTGTTTGCGTCCGAGCACGAGGGAGGGGTCTCCAAGCCTTTGCAGCCTGGGGCGAAGGGGACGTGACAGCCCTCTGGAGGGCTGCTCCGGACGACACTCACCCAGGACGTTCCCAATGAGAGCCACCACGAACACGATGATGTACCCAGCGATCAGGACCCACTCATAATCTTTCGGGCGTAGGTATTCCCTCCACAGGTACTGCAGGAATTCCTCGTCTTCATCGTAGTCGGTGGGGTTCAAAGAGGGCTCTTGAGTTTCATTCAGCTCCGAAGCAGATGACAAGTTACAACAAGGAGGTGAGTCCTCCAAATCGGTGCCGGACATCACGGGCTAGAGTCCAGTTCGGCTCAGTGCTGCAAGCTGCTCTTCCCTTTCCCCATGAGCACTGGTGAGTCGCGGTGGGAAAGGCTGCGCAGAGAGGCGAGAAGGGGCTCCAGAGCAGAAAATGACGTGAAAAGTTATCGAGCCAATGTCTCCGGAGTCCTATGCTGGGCAACTTCTGCGGCGCATTCGCTGTCTTTGCAAACGATTTTGCACCCGGGGACCCGGAGGCTGCAGCAATGACACCGAGAGGAGGAGACGCTACCTCGGTCTGCGCTCAAGCTCAATTACTCCTCATTCCAGCACTGAGTCCGCAGCCCACAGCCTCCTCCCGCGCTGACGGAGAGCTGAAGTGGGAGAAAAAAAAAAAGTAATGAAAATTATTTTAACCTGTTTCTCTGTAGGTTCAACCTCCTTCGTTTCTACTTTTTTCTTCTCCACTCCTCACGTGCAGTTTGTATAAACCATACACACGTAGGTCTGTGGACATAGCGTGCATGTCAATACATGATTAACACAGGGTTTATTGATGCATTTGTCTCCTTCATGTAAATATAAAGGTAATGGGGAGGAGCCACTGTGTTCCTCCATCAGGACTATGCAGAAGTAATTTCAGTGAAGTATTTTAACATTTGTGTTTGGCTTCACCAATTTAGCAGTTGCTGAATCTTTAAGGCATCTCTTCCTCTCTCCTTCCTCCGAGCTGGGGAATAAGACCTTATTTAAGATATGTTTAGTTGGAATTTGTAATTACAACAGCGTGTCATACGAAATACAGCAGTGAATCCTTAAAGGACACTAAGGGTCATAAGTGTGCTCCTAGTTAATGTTGTCAAGCAGAGGACATATACAAAACAGCCTGAAACAGATTCTCAGCAGGATGGAGTGAAATAAACAGAAGTGTTCCTTCTCTGGTGAATACCACACCCCACTGGTCTTTCTCCTCATTGACTCATGACTGATATCACCTGTCATTCTCTCATTAATTGATTTGGTCTCTAAGAAAAGTCTTTTGGGATTTGTCCGGGATTTGCTCAGGATCCTTTCATTCTCAATAAGCGTGTTTGGAATATTGCCTTCGGACTGGGAAGGACCTTGAAATCATAGGCTAACCTTTAGCTAAAGATTAGAAGCCTGCTGATAACATTGCTGATATGTCCCTATGTAATATGGATGTGACCACCGTAATGTATTACCTTTGCCCTTATAGGACTGCTGTAAAGTTTAGAAAACTGTTCCTTACATTGAAACAAGGTCTAAAACCAACATTTTTTTTTTTTTGCCTTTAATCCGCAACTCCTAGATTGCACCTTGGTGCTACATGGAATAAATCCTCCACAAGACAATTCTTCACGTATTCAAAATAAGCACCACAGTTTCCTCTCCTTTCCATACTCCTTGCATTCACTTTTTCTCCAATTATTTCCATTGTTTTTTTAATGGTATTATCTCTAAACCCTATATTTGCTCGATCTTCCTTAGACAACTGTCAATACCTTGCATAACATGCAACTAAGAGGAAACACAAGAACGTGGTGTGGGTCTTGCTGGTACAAAATATCTACGACTATCTAGATGCAAACAATGTTTGTACCTAATTATTTTTTCAAAAGTCACAAAACATTGAGGATTCATACTGAGCATTTAGTCACTTCCTACCCCAACCCTCAGTCATAATTTTTCATATTTGTTTTGTACATTATAGTTTACAAAATTATTTTGTGCAGTTTATTTTAAAACCTCTGGGGGGGCAGTTATTAGGCCTATTCACAAACAAGAAAACTGTTCCTAAAGAAATTACATGATTTATCAAAGGTCAAGTGACTAGTCGGTTGCAAAGCCATCCAGTTCTGATCCCAGCTTGGTGCTTCTATTATTCTACAGATGTCATCTTTCATAACAAATACTATTGTTGTATGTACCCATTTTTCCTAGTCAAGTTTTTTTTTTAAATATACTTTATTGATTAAGCTATTACAATTGTCTCAATTTCCCCCTTTTGCACCCCCTCCACACAGTGCCTCCCATTCCCTCTAGCAACTCCCCCCCACACCTTAGTTCATGACCATGGGTTGTGCATATAAGTTCTTTGGCTACTCTGTTTTCTATATCGTTCTTAACACGCCCTGTCTATTTTGTACCTGCTAAATTGTACTTATTAATCCTTGTACCTTTCCCACCTTTTATCCCCTTCCTCCTCCCAACTGATAACTGTCCAAATATCCCCATATCTATGATTCTGTTTCTGTTCTGTTCATTTGCTTAGTTTATTTTTTTTTAGATTCAGTTGTTGATAGCTGTGAATTTATTGCCGTTTTAACATTCATACTTTTGATCTTTTTCTTAAATCAGTCCCTTAAACATTTCATATAATAATGGCTTGATGATGATGAACTCCTTTAGCTTTACCTTGTCTGGGAAGCACTTGTTCTGCCCTTCCATTCTAAACGAGAGCTTTGCTGGAGAGAGTCATCTTGGTTGTAAGCTCTTGCTTTTCATCACTTTGAATAACTTCTTGCCAGACCCTTCTAGCCAGCAAAGCGTTTTTTTTTTTTATTGATCAACTACCAATCTTATGAGAACTTTTTTGTAGGTAACTATCTCCTTTTCTCTTGCTGCTTTTAAGATTTTTCTCTTTTTCTTTAACTTTGGACATTTTAATTATGATGTGTCTTAGTGTGGTCCTTTTTGGGTTGAACTTGTTTGAGTCTGTCTGTGCTTCCTGGACTTGTATGTCTGGTTTCTCTGCCAAATTAGAGAAGTTTTCTTTCATTATTTTTTCAAATAAGTATTCAATTTCTTGCTCTTCCTCTTCTCCTTCCAGTACCCATATTATTTGAATATTCATACATTTGAAGATGTCCCAGAGGCTCCTTTGTCTATTCTAAGTTTTTTTTTAATTCTTTTTTCTTCTTGCTCTTCTGATTGAATGTTTTTTTCCTTCCTTATGTTCCAAATCATTGATTTCATTCTTGGCTTCATCCCCTGCACTGTCTGTTCCCTGTATGTTTTTCTTTATTTCACTAAGTGTAACTTTCATTTCTGCCTGGTTCTTTATTATGCTGTTATAGTATGCAATGAGTTCCTTGAGCATCCTGATAATCAGTATTTTGAACTCTGCATCTGATAGATTGCATATCTCCATTTCATTTCATTTTTCTTATGTATGGAGTTTTGTTCTATTGTTTCATCTGGGCCATGTTTCTTTGTCTCCTCATGTTTGGCAGCCTCCCTGTGTTTGTTTCTCTGTATTAGGTAGAGCTGCTGTGACTCCCTTAGTAGCGTGACCTATTGTAGAAAAGCACACCAGTGGATTATATGGGATGGAACCTTAGGTAATCTCCAGGGCAGAGCAACCTGTGTTGTCACTCTGTGGCTCTGTGTGGGGGAAGGCTAAGAGAAGGGACAATGCCACTGCCTGGTCTTTGGAGTTTTCTGTGGGTGGAAGCTTTCTCCCAGCACTTGCCTTGATGCCAGTTACTTCAATTTCTCCCTGTACCATTGATGCCCTTGCAGCTCTTGCCCTGGTACTGAATCCCAGAGGGAGTGAATCCGCAAAAGTCCTAAGTCTGTTGTGCGCCCTTTAAGAGGATACTTCTGAAGATCCTGCAGTTTCGTCAGTGGCCCCACCCCTACTGATTTTTCAGGGGACTTATCCTCCTGGCACTGGAGCCCTGGGCTAGGTGGTCCAGTGCTGGGCTGCGATCCCTCACTCCCGAGGTGCCCCCACTGATTTTTATCCACCACACATTGGTGTGGGACTGCCTGTTCCT
Source organism: Tonatia bakeri (assembly GCA_004024845.1). Taxonomy (NCBI): domain Eukaryota; kingdom Metazoa; phylum Chordata; class Mammalia; order Chiroptera; family Phyllostomidae; genus Tonatia; species Tonatia bakeri. The sequence goes on from PVIA01003925.1 coordinate 138,068, forward strand.
CATCTCCATGCCTCTCCATGCCTCTCCATACATCTCTGCATTTCTACCCCTCCTACTTGTCTAGATGAATGTGGTTTCTTTAATTCCTTGGTGTCAGACTTCCATAGAGCTTGATTTCCTGATGATTCTGGGTGATATTTGTTGGAGTCTAGTATAATTTTTGCTATAGTGATGCAAGGAGACGAGCCATGTTTACCTATGTCTCCGTCTTGACACTGAATTTGTTTTTAAGAGAAGAGAATAAATAAATAGGCATTTTATTATTTTTGACATATATTTATTTAGTGCTCCTGTTACCTCAATGATACAAGTTAATCAAGGTTACTACTTCCATGCATTTTACTTTCCAATGAAGTTAGAAAGAAAACAAATCACCTAATAATTACATAACAAAAATATTAGAAAGGGGTAAGTGCTGTGTTGAAAACCAAACAGGTGATGGTGAGTGGAGAATCCCAAAGGCCATATTAGAAAAAGATGGCTAAAGAGGCTTTTGTGAAGAGGGGTGTATAAGTAGGATATCCAAATGATATATGCATATTATTAATTTAATCATATTAATTTGAGGTTTAACCAGATCTTCTTAAATGCTGACCCTATTATACAAAGCATTAGTCATTTCTCCAGACCTCTTGTCGTCAGTAAATTTGACAAGCAGGCCCTCTGTAGCTTCATTCAAGTCATTGATACAGCTCTGCTAACTTTATTGTGTGGTGTATGTGTTCCTATGATTTATAAACATCTATATTTTCCTCTTCCATGTACTATTCTTTTCAAAACTGGAAAGGTTGTTGCAACTTCAGTGCCAATCTATATACATTAATGCCTGCAACTTCCTCACTGTTGACAGTTTGTAAGTCCAGACCCAGCATGCTATTTACTAAGGACTCAGTGCCCTTAACTTTCATTTTGTGGCACTTCAATGTGTCTAGACTTTGGTCTGCTCTTTTTAAGTCTTCTATCTGCAATTAATCATCACTCTTTACTAAAGGTGTTAAATAAAGAGAAGTACGACTCTTTTCAAGATTTCGTTCTGTCATCTGCTTTATGTTGTGACAGGCTTGGATTTATCCTGATCCTGAAACTAATCCGTTGCCTTCTGTCCATAATTTATCAAGTGATTTAATTTAAATATGTGGTGCTCTAATGCCATCGAAAATCCTACTCAAAACTTCAAATTATTATTTATCTTTTGCGAGTACATTAGAGATGGTAACTATTGCAGGACTCATTCTTTCTGAAATTTTTTGATGTCATTTGGGACATTTGAAAAAAATTTTTAGTTGTGTAGATATTATTAGTCTCTTCAGTTTAAAATCTTTCTGCTGGATGTAGGGGAAAGGAGTCAGCTTAATATCATAAGACAGTAAAGTTAAGTTCCAGAGTGGCCTGGTGATGACCTCTTAAGATTGTTATGGGAATTACATGAATTGATACTTTTAGAACTATGTCTGTTACATAGAAAGTGATCTGAAAATGTTTGGTGAATGAATGTAAAACTATATGCTCTCATGACATGAATATTATTTGCTGTACATACCAATTATTCTGTTAAAATATTTTTAAATGTAGCTCACATTAGTCTGAGTAATTCTGTGTAATGACCCAACTTAAATTTTTGTCTGTCACTTTTATTTTAACTCTCCCACCAACCCAAATGTAGTGAAAATGACAAAGAAAAGAGAAATAAAACTCAACACTAATTTTGTTTTCCTTTCAGCGATTGAAGTTAGGCTGCTCTGAGATCTCAGATTATATGGGCTGTCCCAGATTTTACATTCTTATCCCTGGTATGAGATCACAATTTTACAGTTCTATAATATGGATAACTTCATGGATGCACTTCAATAAATATTTTGGAGTATGTTCTATGTGTCCAGGAGTCTAGCTAAGTGCTGGGGGCATAAAGATCAACATGATGTAGCACAGCCTCCATGATCTCACAGTCCACTGGTGAACTGGGTGACAGGATAACTGTGAACTTCTAGTGTAGAAGGACGCACAGTGTCATGAGAAGATAAAAAAACACCCAATCCAGCCTGGAGAAAACCAGAATCGATGGCTCTCCTTTAGAGACAGTCACCTCTCGAAGCAAAGGAGATCACTAGTTGGTTAAGGGTGGGGGTGGTAGAGGGAGCAGAATTTCATGGAGTCTTGGAAGCAGGAGAAGACACGGAGTGTATGGGGAAAGAGTGAAGTGAGCAAGGTCAGGCTTTTACAACACCCTCAGGCAGTAATGTGGGGAATGATTAAAGAAGGGAGGGGCAAGAGATGAGGGTTCAAAGTAGTATGCTAATATATAGATTCTGCTGCCAGAGGAAGGTAGTGGCTGTGGGAATTGAGGGGAGTTGGGTATTATTCAAATATTTAATACTTTAATAGGCATCATTTAGAATGCAGACATCTCGTTTTATTACTTCTCTGACTACATGGAAATGGTGTGTGGAGGTTTAGTTTTCTTTCTCTGTCTATTTTGAAGGATATATTCAATAAAGAAAGAGAGAGGTGTCCCACTGTTGACTTTCTGTTATTTGAAAAGAAGTTGTTTTCCTTCCTTCTTATCTGTCAGAATGAAACTCAAATCAAACCTGAACACTCTCAGTAATGACTGTACTGAGCTTATTTATTTCCCAAATAAATGCATTAGTTTTCATGGAAATTATCTGACATCTCTAGGCTTCAAATACCACATTTTCTTACAATATAGCATTGAGATAAATTTTTCTGGTAAAGTCCCTGAATCGTGGGAAGTCTAGAAATCTTGTTTTTGGATAAAAGGAGAGAAAGGGATTTCTGATAACTTGTTACTATCAAGAGTGACTCTTGAATGGGTTACTGAGAATGAATAACCTCCTGCCGTAAAGAACTCAGAAATTAACAAACTAATTTGTTGCAAGTTATTACAGAACATTTCTTTGTGGTTTTTTATTCTTTTCATTCCTCTTTTACCCCTCCCTCTTTTAATCATGTCTTATTTCAGATAAGGTTCTCTCTGTTCCTTCTTGTCTTCTCTCCTGTATTATAAGGTCTGACATTTCCCTCTCATGGTGCTTTTGTTTAACAATATGAAAAACTCCTGCTCTAATTCTATCTCAAGGTGAGCACAGACAGACACTGTTCCTTTCTTACTCAGTTTTTTGTCTCATGAAGAGCATGAAGAAGTAGGCAAGTAATTTAATTCAGTAAAGCAAATGCCCTTAGGTGTATACCTTGAAAGGATTTGAAGTGCAAGAAGAGACATCTACTTTTTCAAAGTGGGGTCAAGAAAACTATCCAGAGGGTGTATTATTTAAGCTCAGAACTGAAGAATGAGAAAGGTATTCAGATTATGGAAGGGCTAGGAGAGGTAGGTGGTACCAGCTGAAAGCCAGTTTCTTGTTTAGGAGACATGAACAGTCAGCACTCATGGAGAGCTTACATGGGCCAAGCTCTGCATTTAGTTAATGCATGCAAGGTACCTTATGTATGCATTAACTAAGTCGATCTTCACAACTTGAAGAGGTCTTATGAAGCATATCAACTTCACAGAGGAGGAACATGAGGCATGGAGAGGTTAAAGACCTTGCTCAAGGTCACACATCTAGAAAGGGCCGGAGTCCTTGAGCAGAGTGGTCACGAATGCATTCCAGATTTTCTTGGGGGCAGGAGGCATTCTCTATTCTGTTTCCACAGTAAAAAAAAAGTCCTCCCAACACCATTCCCCAAAATTAGTATGATCATCTGCTTACTTTATTAGTAGTAAATATATTTCAAGTTTTGATTCTTAAAAAGCATGTCTATAATGATATACATTTTATGTACTTAAAAATTCTTATTACATTTTAAGTAATGTTGAAGAGCAGAATCACAGGTGAAATTTTTATACTCCTCAAGTCAATGTCTCCTCCAAAACAAGTCAGTGTCTTTCTGTTCTCTCAGTGCGAGCATTGTTGTCACTGCTGTGCACCGAAGGGTGTAACCGTCAACTCACCTCTGTATCTCGGAACTCAGCACAGCACTCTGCACGTAGCTATAGGTCAGTAATGGCCACTTTATCAGATCTGAGCTGAATTCAAGGGAGAAATTCCTTTTCAAAAGCTAAATATTTTATGAAAAGCTATAAATATGTGCCACCTTGGTTTATGGAAAACCATGGGAATTTCTGAATGTATAAGTATATATTGTTATATTGTTGCTTATTACTAAATCTGTAGCCTGGAAAGGACTTCATCTCTTCATCTAATGTGCTAATCTATTAACTCAGTTCTTCCCGTAACCTGAAGTTTCTTTTTCCTTTTTAAAATGGCAGTTGATTAAAATGGAAACATAATATTTAAATCTTTTATCCACCTTGAATTTATTTTTGTGTGTGGTGTAACTTGGTGATCGAGTTTCATTTTTGTGTGTGTAGCTGTCCAGATCTCCCAACACCATTTTTTGAAGAGATTATTTTTACTCCATTTTATGCTTCTGTCCCCTTCGTTGAATATTAATTGATGATAGAGACTTGGGTTTATTTCTGGACTCTCTGTTCTGTTCCATTGGTCTATGTGTCTGTTCTTATGCCAATACCAGACTATTTTGATTACTATGGTCTTGTAATATAGTTTTATATCATGTACTGTGATCTCCTACTTAGTTCTTCTTTCTCAAAATTACTATGGCTATTTGGGGTCATTTATGGTTCCATATAAATTTTTGAAATGTTTGTTCTATATCTGTGAAATATGTCATTGGTATTTTAATAGGGATTGTGTGGAATCTATATGATCTCACACGTATATGTGGAACCTAATCAACAAAACAAATAAGCATGCAAAAAATAACCAGAAAGATTGAATTAAAGAACAAATTGACAGTAACCAGAGGGGAGGGGGATAATGGGGGGAAATAGGAGAAGGGCCATTAAGGAACGTGTATAAAGGACACATAGACAAAGACAAAGGGGGTAGGTTCATGAGTGGGAGGCAGGCATGGGTGGGGTGGGGGGGCTGAGGTGGGGAGAAACTGGAGACAACTGTACTTGAACAATAAAAAAAATGGAAACATAATAATAGAGAGTAGAGAGTAGAAAAAGATAGGTTTCAATGCAGTTATAAAGTACAGACCATCACTTTTGGGTTGCTTTCCCATTCTCAGCACACTTTCCTGAGAACTATCCATTACCCTCAGCCACCTTGAAGGATGACCTCCCAAGAAGGAAAGTGAAAGTGCAATACCTGTCTTTCCAAAGATTGGTCCCTGGCCCCATGAGATCATACTTTACCCTTGGTTCACTGAGATGTCCCTTTCCATAAATATTATTTTTCCTTGAGCTCATTAGACTGGGCTATTCCTGGAAAATAATAATGTTTGTTGAGATAACAGAAATGTACCCTTAGCAGTAAGCAGTGGGCTTATTTAGCCTGATTTTTTCTATAAAATAAATAATCCATTTTATTGTGTTACTAAAATTAACTTAATTCCATTTCTAAAGACTTTATTATTTTTAAAGTAGGTTTAGGTTCACAGCAAAATTGAGAGGAAAACACAGAGATGTTCACATATTGCCAACCTCACACATGCATAGCCTCTTCCATTAAAAACCCCGCCAGAGTGGTATATTTCTTACAACTGATGAACGTATGTTGATACATCATAATCATCCAAAGTCCATGGTTTACCTTAGGGATCACTCTTGGTATTGCACATTCTATGGATTTGGATAAATGTATAATATGCACCCATAATTAAATTATTATACATAGTATTCACACTACCCTAAAAATCCTCTGTGCCCCACCTGTTTTAGCATTTCCTCCCTTCAAATTCCTGCAAACCACTGATCTTTATATTTTCTCCATAGTTGTACCTTTTTATGGATGCCATATTTTTGGAATCATATACTATGTAGGCTTTTCAGATAGGCTTCTTTCACTTAGGAATATGGCCTTAAATTTCCTCCATGGCTGATAGCTCATTTCTTTTTTTAGCACTCGAAAGTATTCCATTATCTGGATGTACCACAGTTTATCTATTTGGTTACTGGAGGACATCTTAGTTACTTCCAAGTTTTGGCAATTTTGAAAAAAGCTGATGGAAATATTCATGTGCAGTTGTGTATGTGTGGACATGTTTTCAACTCCTTTGCATAAATGCCAAGCTGCAGGATTGCTGGATTATATAGTGGGACTACACTCAGTTTTAGAAGAAACCACAAAACTTCCAAAGTGGCTTGTACCATTTTGTATTACCATTTTGTATTAACAGATGAGTAGTGAATGAGAGTTTCTGTTGTTCTCCACCCTCACAAGCATTAGATGTTACCAGTGTTGCAGAATTTAGCCATTCTAATAGGCATGTAGTGGTATCTCATTTTTTTATTTGCATTTCATTGATAACATATGAGGTTGAGTATCTTTGTACATATTTCTTTACCATTTGTATATCTTATTTTATGTGATATCTGTTAATGTCTTTGGCTGTTTTGAAGAACAGGTTGTATGTGTGTTGCCTTATTATTGAGTTTTAAGAGGTTTTTATTGTACATTTTGAATAACAGTTTTTTTTCATATGTGTCTTTTGCATATATTTTCCCCAGTTTTGGCTTGTCTTCTCCTTCTTTTGAAAGAGTCTTTTACAGCACTGAATTCATTTTAATAAAGTTTACTCTAGCAATAATTTATTTTATAGATCACACCTTTGGTGTGGTTCTATGTAAGAAGTCATAAACACACCTAAGGTCATCTAGATTTTCTTTTATGTTATTTTCTAGAAGTTTTATAGTTCTGCATTTTATATCTAGGTCTGTGAAAGATTTGAGTTAATTTTTGTGAAGGACGTAAGGCCTTGTCTAGATTCATATTTTTTTGGCATGTGAATGTCAAATTGTTCCAGAATCATTTGTTGAAGAGAGTATTTTTCACCATTATATTCCTTTTGTTCCTTTGCAAAGATCAGTTGACTATACCTATGGGGATCTATTTTTGGGTTTCTGTTTGTTTCATGGATCTTTCTGTCTATTCCTTTATCAATACTACAGTGTCTTAATTACTATAGCTTTATAAAAAGTCTATAACCATTTAACCATTATAGCTATTTTAAAACCCTGTTTTTCCCATTGAATTACCTTAGCACCTTTGTTGAAAATCCACTATCCATACATGTATGGATTCATTTGGGGACTCTCAATTCAATTTCATTTGTCTATATTTCTATTTCTATACCAGTATAACAATGTTTTGATTATTGTAGCTTTGTAGTATAATTAATTAATTAATTTTATTGTTGTTCAAGTATAGTTGTCTACATTTTCCCATCACCACTTTCTCCCATCCCAATCACCTCTACCTTGCACACTGAATCCTTCCCCGCTTTGGCTTTGTCCTTGTTTCCTTTATGCATGTTCCTTGGTGACCCTTCCTCTTCTTTCCTCCATTGTTGTCCTCCCCCCAGCCCTCTAGTTATTATCAGTTTGTTTCTTATTTTAATGTCTCTGGTTATATTTTGCTTGCTTGTTTGTTTTGTTGATTAGGTTCCACTTAGAGGTGAGATAACATGGTATTTGTCTTTCACTGACTGGCTTATTTCATTTAGCATAATGTTCTCCAGTTCCATTCATGCTGTCAAGAAAGGTACTATATCCTTCTTCATTTCTGCTGTGTAGTATTCCACTGTGTAAATGTACCAGAGTTTTTCAATCCACTCATGTACTGATGAGCACTTAGGTTGCTTCCAGCACTTAGCTATTATAAATTGTGCTGTTATGAACATTGGGGTACATTGCTTCTTTTGAATTGTTGTTTCAGGACCCTTATGGTAAAATCCCAGGAGTGGAATTGCAAGGATGGTACAATATTTGCAAATCAATAGATGTAGTATATCACATAAACAAAAGGAAAGACAAAAATCACACGATCATATCAACAGATGCAGAAAATCATTTGATAAGGTACAACACTGATTTATGATAAAAACACTCAGCAAAGTGGGAGTGAGTAGAGGAAGCATACTTCAACATAACAGAGGCCATATATGAAAAACCTACAGCCAACATCATACTCAACAGGCAAAAACTAAAAGCTTTCCCACTATGATCAGGAAAAGGACAAGGATGTCCACTTTCACCACTTCTATTCAACATAGTATTAGAAGTCCTAGCCATAGCAATCAGACAAGAAAAAGAAATAAAAGGCATCCAAATCAGAAAGGAGGAAGTAAAGCTATCATTGCGAAAATGACATGATAGTGTACATAGAAAACTCTATACACTCCACCAAAAAACTATTCAATCTAATAAGTGAATTTGGGAAAGCAGTAGGATACAAGTCAATGTTCAGAAATCAAAGGCATTTTTGTACACCAACAATGAAATATCAGAAACAGAAATCAGGAAAAAATTCCCATTTACTATAACAAAAAATTAAGTACCTAGGAATAAACCTAACCAAGGAGGTAGAAGACCTGTACTCAGAAAACTACACAACACTGAAGAAAGAAATTTAGAAAGGCACAAATAAATGGAAGTGCATACTGTGTTCTTGGATTGGAAGAATTAAAATGTTACTATTGTAACATAATCAAAATGTCTATACTACCCAAAGCAATTCATAGATTCAACACAATCCCACTTTGTGGTATATTTTAAAATTAAGAAGTGTGAGTCCTTGCTCTGGCCAGAGTGACTCAGCTGATTGGAGCATCCTTCAAAACCAATATTTGAAGGTTTTATTTCAGTCAGGGCACATATCTAGGTTGCGAGTTTGGCTCTACATCCAGGTGCTTACAATCCCCAGTGTGGAAGCATGTGACCTCCTATACAGGCGCATACAGAAGGCAACCAATTGATGTTTCTCTCTCTCATCAATGTTTCTCTCTCTTTCTTCCTCTCTCTAAAAAGCAATGAAAACAATGTCATTGGGTGAGGATAAAAAAAAAGGTGTGAGGCCACAAGTTATTTTTTTTCTCCTTTTTAAATATTGTTTTGGTTATTCAGGATTTCTTAAAGTTCCATGTGAATTTTAGGATCTACTTGTCCATTTCCAAAAAAAGAGAAGGGAAAAGTGGTTAAAATTTTGATAAGGATTGCATTGAATTTGTAGATCAATATGCACAGTATTATAATAGTAACATTATTAACTCTTCCAATTCAAAAACATGGTCTTTCAATTTATTTAGGTCTTTAACTACTTTCAACAACATTTTTGTGATGCAGACACCGGCCCGCAGTGTCCAAGGCATTATGGATGAGACACGAGACAAATTCACACAGACTACCGAGTCCTGTGGAAGAAAAGGGATGGCATGGCTACTCTCTCCAGGGGAGAGTGCCGACCCTTGCCTTGACAAGATTTTATTGGATTCATTTTGCACAAGAATACAGGTAAAGCTCATTAATCATTGTCAGGCAGTGAGAATCAAACATACAAATAACTCTGAGGGCCTGTTTTGAGTCAGGGTCAGATAGGTAAAGAGCCATAAAACTTTGAGGAACAAACTCACTTCAGGCTTGGACACTTATCATTTAATTGAGAGCATTCTAAACAAAGCAGGTTTCACAGGATTTTACATATTCTTTCTTAGATCTGATCACCCTAGTGAACCTGCCCTTTCCAGCACAGGGCTGCATCCACCACCAGCATTGTTTCAGGCTTAAGGCATTGTTTCAGGCGTAAATCAGGCAGGGGAAGTAAGGCAGCCAAGAGATTAGGAGACTTCTTGCAGACAGAATGAGGACTCAGGCTATGACAAAGCTGCAGGGCGAGGGTTTATCACCCCCTTTTGCCATAGCCCCCCAAGTCCTTCCCTGAGGCCTCCCTGTGATTGTGCCTGTCTTAAATTGGTCCCCCTTTGAAGAATCTTACCCATCATTGGCTAACTGATCAAGCATTGGGGGCCAGACAGGGTGAAGAAAAAGGAGCAGAGGTGGCACCCCTGCCAGGGAGATAAGCTTTGTCTCCTTAGATGCTGATGGTCCCAAGGTCACTCACTCAGCCTTAGCAATGTGGGGGTTACAGCTTCTGAAACCAGGCAGGGTGGTTCCCAACATTCTTACATCTGTAAAACTTTATGACCTCGATTAAATATTTTTCTGAGCATCTTATTTCTTCAAATTCTATTGTGAAATGAGGTTGTTTTGTTAATCCCACTTTCAGGTTGTTTGTTGCTAGTGTACAGTAACACAACTACTTTCTCCATGATGGTACTATATCTAGCACTTTCGCAGAACTCATTATCAACTCTAGCTCTTCTGTGTGTCTGGAGTCCCTGGAGTTTTCTATGTTTAAGTTTATGTCACCTGCCTGAGAGAGCTTTAGTTCTTCCTTTCCGATCTGGATGTCTTTTGTTTCCTTTGCTTGCCTAATTTGATAGAACTTCCTGTAAAATGTTGAACAGAATAAGTAGATCTCTTGTCCTCTGCCTGATCTTAAGGGGAAGGTTCTTACCATTTTATCCTTAAGTATGAGGTTAGCTGTGAATTTTCAATATGTTCTTTTGTCAAAGTGAGGAAGCTGTTTTATTTCTAGTTTTTTGAGGATTTTTATAATAAAAATATTTTAGATTTTTGTTAATTTTTTTTTTAGATTTTATTTCTTTATTTTTGGAGAGGAAAGGGAGGGAGAAAGAGAGAGAGAGAGAAACATCAATGTGCGGTTGCTGGGGACTGTGGCCTGCAACCCAGGCATGTACCCTGACTGGGAATCGAACCTGCAATGCTTTGATTCGCAGCCCGTGCTCAATCCACTGAGCTACGCCAGCCAGGGCGATTTTTGTTAATTTTTTTTAATGTGTGTTGAGGTAGATGATCACGTGTGGCTTTTCCATCCCTTTTATGCTATTACTATGCTGTATTACATTGATTGATCAAGTTTTGTGAATCTCCTATTCCTGGAATAAATCCCATTTGTCCATGGTATCTAATTCCTTTAATATATTGCTGGATTCAGTCTGCTAAATTTTGTTGAAAATTGGGGTATCTATAGTCAAAAGAGATATGAATCTGTCATTTTCTTTCTTGTTTTATCTTTGGATGACTTTGATATCAGAGTAATACCAACTTCATAGAGGGTCTCTGAGTTTCATTTCAGTTTTATTAGTTACCTGCTCTTTGAGGTAGTCATTCAGTAACTTAATGCTTTAGACTCGCCTCTAAAAAGTAACTCCACACAAATCTGTTGTGAAGGTTTAGTAAGATTATTATGTGTGCTTTGTAAAGTGCTAATCACAGTATTTATATCAAGTGATAAGAAGAACTGGTGTCAGTGTTAAGAATAATGGCAGCCAGTGAAGTGGTAGAATTACAAATGGATGCACCTTAACAAAGATTATGCCATTTTATTTCTCTTGGTCTTTATTACATCATCCATAAAATGAGTCATCATTATTCTAGCTGTGTTATAATAACCATATTAATAAAAATAATGTAACTCGAGGTTGGACAAAAGTTGGTTTGCAGTTTTCTTATGAAAAAATAGTACAATAATTAACAAATAACAATACAAGAATAAACTGTTTCACATACTCACAATTGTAAACCTATACACTTTTCCCCACCCTGTATAATGATATAGCAACAATAATATATTACTAACACTATATATATTGAGTACATACTGCCTGAAGATGTTGGTATATATTATTTTATCCTTATAACACCATAATGAAGGTGTCATTACTTTTCCTCATTTTCTGAGGATAGTACCTGAAGTTTGGATAACTTTTCCAAGATCACACAGATCAAAAGTCATGGAAAATCAGTTAAGTCTGGAACAGAGTTATACCCATAAAGTTTGTCATTTTTCACTCTCATTTAGGAATTGTTCTCTTGTTTATATAAATAGGAATAAAATTTTACTCAAATGTTATTCTAAAAATTTATGTATTTCCTCATTTAACCAATCAATTTAAATTAAGAATGAGTCAATCTAACTTTTCTATCACTTTGAAAATTAACTTTTTTAAAACCTTTTTGTTGTACAGCTGGGAAGAATTAACATATTCATGTCGAAAATGTCTAACTACCACCCTCACACACCTCTGCAATAATAGTTCTTAGGCCTTGGCAATTCAGACAAGTGTTCCTGAAATAAAGCACTGCATGCACTGAAAACATTTAATGTTAATAGCTGAATATCTTTCCCTAAAGACAACAAAGCCATTATCTAATTATTTTTTGATCTGTAGTAATGATGTGAATTGGAGTTGATTTAGACATCCTTGACTAGCTTTTATGCTATGTGTAAAATATTATTTAAATACAAATTTGCCAATTTGAAAGAGACTCGGAATTGGAGTGTGGTCAATGTGTCACCAGCAGAATACAAATGAGTTTACTTATTCTTTTACAAAGTGAGTTAATAAGTATGTGTTGGGGGTGCACCCTGCATTGGCATTGACTTGAATGAGACATCATGACTGGTTGTGCTCCTTGGTGCCTCTATCAAAGACAGGGTCCTTGCAATCACTATCTTTTTTTTTTTTTTTTTTTTTAATGAAAGACAGTGCTCAGAATTCAGGAATCGAAAGTTTAGTAAAGTGTAGCATGAAAGTGTTCCAACCTCATCAAATAACCTAAATGATTTCCAAATAGAAGTCTTCAGAAAGCCAAGTGCATTTGTCTTGCTTAAATAATGTAATCCAAACAATTTCTGAAAATGTACAAATTATATATGGCTATAATTAAAGATTCAGGACAGGTAAATGCCCTCTTTTCTCAGAATATAATTTAAATCTTTTAAACTCATTTTCATCATTAGAATATTTTTTAAAATTGCGTGTATAATTGAGACATTGATGTCATGATATCAAAGTATGAATGATGGCTGGCACACTTTATTTAAAATTGTGTTTAAAGAATTTATACTTAATTTCTAATTTACTGTTTATGGATGGTATATTTGATTTTGTCAGAATGTTTTGATAGATGCTCACTTGATCTTTCTTGTATTTATATTTGATGAAAAAAGAACAAAAAGCACAGCTAAAATTAATCATAATAGCAATTTCCCTGCCTTATTTTCTATTCTCAATTGTGTCCACTTGCATTTGCTGGTAAGATTCTGAAAAATAGTGGCCACATCTGTAATATTTCAGAAAAAGGCCCTTCTGTGTAATAATAAAGCTTGTTGGGTACCCACATTAGTCTAAATATTAGATGCACTCATGACCTTTTTTGAAATAAAATAAAAATTATGATCAAGCAGATTTGGACTCTTAACATTAAAGTGGTTTTTTCCTACAAAATAAATTATGTATTTGGTTGAAAGAAAATAAACCAGAACTTTAGAAGTATTACAAACTTAGTAAGAAATGACGGAACAAAAGGATTTGAAAGTCTGTAGGTCAGGGAAGCTTTATTTTCATGAAGTCCTCCTGTTAAGTTCACACTGGAGTGATCAACCAGATAACTGTCCTTAGGCTGCAAGTATTCATGCAAATATTTTTGAATAAAAATATTAACTTTCCACACCCCTGACATTATCTAACTTTATAAATAAAGAATAAAGTAGGAAAAATGTTTCTATTAAAAATGAGCATTTCGTTTTCTTATACTTCAAGTTCCCTGTCTATAAAATGGCATTTGAATGAGAGAATGGCATTTAGAACCATCTCTAAAGTGGTGGTTCTTAAAATTGGGTGATTCCTATACACATTTAAGTATTTAATGAAATGCAGTGAATCTATTCTTATTCAAATGTTCACATAATTATATGTACAGGCTGGATGAAATCTATCCATGAACTTCCAAGTCCACAACCTTAGACCTATAAAGTCTTCGGAATTGGAAGCATCTCATAGATACACCAATTTTCTGCCACAAATTAAGGAGTATTCATAAGCAAAACTATCAATATATAGGAGGAGGGAGGTTGCTTCCCATTACAACTCAGAGTTAAGATTCTCTGTCAACCATCCTTCAGGTTATTCTAGCCTCTGCTTCTGAAACAATTGCTTCACTCAAGTTTGCTGTAAACACCTGGAGAAGAGGATGGAAGGTGGGGAGAAGGTGAGGCTTGAAAATTACTTGATATAAGAAGAAAAAGCTTTTCCTTTAATTTCTAATCAACAACTGATATTCTGGTTCATAACTATTTGTGCATGCATGTGTATGTGTGAACTCAATGTAATAGGTTTTATTAGGCCAACAAATGTAATTATTAGTGAAATTAACATATATTTCCCTGAACCTCACTATAAGAGAGCCATGATATAGTATTTATATTCATCAATTATGTAGATCTGAAGGAAGTTTCATGTATAAATACATAATTTATATTTTAATCCTAACATTGATTGATAGGTATATTACAAATATAATAAATTAAAATAACCAAAATAAAAAATTAACTTATTTTGTGAGAAAATAAGTATGCAGTAGTTTTAAACATCTCTTAAACTGGTGGTTTCACAAATTTGCTGCCTATTGCTGCCTATTACAAACATCTGAAAATTTAACAAATTACGACCTGGTAAATATTATATAAATTAAATAAGAATGTCTTGCAATAACATCCAAATACTAGTATTTTTTCATCAGTAAATATTTAGGATCTTTATCTGTTTACAACTGGAATGGAATCATTTTCTTTATTGAATACATTTTATATATAATGTGTAAATTTAAGATGTGCAATATGTTAATTTGATGTTTAGCACTGGTATTACATTACATAATTATATTTTCTTTTTAATGGTTGAGAAAATTAAGTTTCAGTCTCCCAGCAAGTTTGATGATTGTAGTACAAGGTTGTTGT